>PQWD01013104.1:0-41519 GCA_019425675.1 Leucinodes orbonalis
AAATGTGTAAAGTATATTCATCCGTTGTTAAGAAACCCTTAATACAGGCTCCATGCTTCACTTGCGCTAGATGGCGTTGTGTGAATGTCAGTGGAAATTGATTTTATGTTTATTTGTTGTATATATTAATTTATGTAATTAAAATACACAAGTAAAATCTGCAGTACTTTTCATTACTGAGTAAATTCCTCAATCATTGTTTTTATAGATGTACCATACCCAATGCAATTAGTTTTATTATAAAAATATAATAAAAAAATATATTTTCAAAATAATTCCCTGATTAGAACGCGGTGTTGTCATTAGATATCAAATTCTACAGGGTACCAATGGCTATAGGGTATTTGACGGACGTATCTCGAACAATCGGGATCCACTAACTTGCTAAACAGGCTTCATTTTGAAAGTTACGGCAACTATCACGACTGTACTTGGATTTTTAAAATCATTTCTTGATTTTTTAATTTTATGTAAAAGATTTTCTTATAGTTTTTCGTATTTGGCATGTTTAGCAAAGAACACCCTAAGACATGGTCGATGGTGGAAGCAGGATGAGAATGCTGGGATATCTAGCGCAAAATGAGAAACACCTATGTCCAACTGAGGTCTGTAATACTTTGAGAGAGGAGAAAGTTTTCCAAGTAAGGATTTTGATCTTAACAGAATGTATGTACATGTTCAAGTACAAATTATTTATTGGATGTAGTTTTAATTAAGTTATAACGAAATCGCATTGCTAGTGTATTCTTCACGAACGTTCAGTTTACTGTATATTCATATTGCTGCTTTTATTTTTTTAACAGCTTGTATCTTACAAGTTATTTGAAGCAAAAATTACGAAATAAACTCACTTAGCTTTTCCACTTTGTAATTTCTTTCTCATCGCGCTCCGCTTGTTTTATTAAACCAGGTAAACCACAGCTTTGATATTAAGTATTTCATTTACCATTATTGGCTTCGACAAGTTTATTAGTCAATAAGTAAAGCGCGTTTTAGTAGTAGGCATGTATTGTTTTCGTGTTCTCAGAAGTTTGAATTAAATTACAAAATTTCAATCTATAGTAGAGGAACGATCTTTAGCGAATAAATATATTAATATAATTATAAATAAATACAAATATTGGCATAAAACACATTTATGAATATTGATGTTATTTATTCGAATGATTATGTATTTCAATCGTTAGTATAATAAAATATAATATTATATTATTGTGAAAACAAATACAATATTTAAAGTTAGAAGTACTGGGATCATCAAAACTTTAAAATGAATAGTTCGACAAGTCTGATTGTACCTTAGTCCATGGACACAAGCATTGAAATTGTCAACATCGACCTATCATAGAGCAGTGTATTATTTGCCGCATTTTGAAGAAGCGCATAATCATACGCTCTTCTGTGATTGGTGAATATTTTTAGAATCTTGCGAATGTATATTAAATAAAAGTAAAATTTGGTTTAAAAGTTTGTCATGCATAATTCTAAAATAGAATTATCAATTTATTGTATATTAGTTCTATCTCTAGGATACACATCTATGTGAAATTTCTACCTTCATTCACGGAGTCCCCCAGGAACAAACACAAACATTTCTAAATGTGACGTATTTCTACAAACAAGAATTCATTTTAAGTCTTCTAGGATTTACTAGCACTCTGCATGATTTGTGTTCATTGGCTTAGAAAAAGCGCGGCTTTTGTTTAAATAGACAATACATATTAAGTTGAAATCTCTGTCCTATGTTTAAATTGTCAGGTTTATTGCCTTAATACTTACGTGTATTAAAAATAGATATGAATTTTAAAACAATACTTTTGAACATTGCACTATCCTGTTTTTTGCAATATCGTTGAAACAAACGAGATCTGCAGTGGAGACTGCTTACTTAATGGAAAGCTTCGCGCAGACCCGGCCCGATGGACCGATGACTTGCGAAAGGTCTCTAGTGAAGGCTAGATGAGAAAAGCGAAAGACCGGGCTGGTTAAGCTGGTTAGCTGATTGATCAATGTTGCAGAACAACATATTAATAACTTTATAACTTTCATTCTAAATAAACGAACGTGTGTGAATAGTACGTATTTGTCTATTCCATACATTTAAATAAATAATAAATAAATAAATATAAATATCTACTGACATTCACACAGCGCCATCTAGCCCCAAGTTAAGCGTGAAGCCTGTATTATGGGTACTAAATAACGGATAAACATACATGTATACATTTTTTTTTTTGTAAATACATACATATTATACATAGAAAACACCCAGACTATTACAAACATACATGTTCATGCACACAAATGTTTGTACTGCCCGGGGATCGAACCCGGATCCCTTAGTGTTGCGGCCGACCTCTCAACCGCAACACCAAATGGGTCGTCAAATTTAGAATTAGCGCGCTATCTATGGTCTATTCCATAAATCTGCTATACCATAAACACTACCCAAATTCTTTCTTAAAACATAGTATTTGCAATATTAGATTTTTAGTAAAAAGAAACACGCAACATAATATCAAAGGAAAAGTTAGTAAAAATTACCTTGCCCAAAGATACAAAAGAATGAGTTTGTTTCGGTAAAATATGATACAATATCAGAGAGCACTTCCTCTGAACTATTAATCAAAGAAGCCGTCGCGACGGCGTCATATCGAGTTATGACCCAATATTTCCCAAATAAATTAAATCATCGGAAATTGTTGAGTATTTGATACAAACAATGCGTTAAATTATCCTACTATTAATTTGTGAATTGTTGTCAATTAACGTGTCCAAAATCTCTGGTGAAAGTATGAAGTCATTCCATAACTTGTTCTTTTAAGGAATAAATAAATATCCAATGGCATTCACACAGCGCCATCTAACCCCAAACTAAGCATTAGCCTTTAATATGGAAACTGAACATCGGATAAACATACTCATATACTTTTTTTAACCCCCGACGCAAAAAGAGGGATGTTATAAGTTTGACGTGTCTGTCTGTCTGTGTGTCTGTCTGTCTGTGGTATCATAACTCCCGAACGCATGCAGTGATTTCAATTTAGTTTTTTTTTGTATTAAAGGTGACTTATGTGCGAGTGTTCTTAGACATGTTTGATGAAAATCGGTTGAGCCGTTTAAAAGTTGTGAGGAGTGAAAGTGGGGAGAGTAACCAAATGACTGCAAATATACTTGGACTCAAATGAAACCACGCTGAATCTATACCCTTGCAAGAATCTAAATTGTAGTAAGTAAATTATAATATACTAAAATCTAACTTAACCTCACCTACCTTATAAAAAGTATGAAATAAAAAATTAAATTAAAAATTAAAAAAACCCCCGACACAAGAACTTCAGTAATTTCCCTTTAAAAAGTAAAAAATAATAAAAGAAACTTAATGTTAAAGTACCTAAGAATCTATTCATAAATCTAAAAAAAACGTCGCGTTGTGGGACCGCTCTTAAACTAACAATTTAAATACAAATAGTCTAATTAAGTAACAGAGATGAACATAAAAAAATTAAGAGAATAATTCAAAAACTTTCATGAAATTCCTTCCAAAAATTTGCAAGTCTTGGGTAAAAGCCTGAAGAGGTAACCATCTTATGAAAAATATCGTAGATAAGAAAGAAATAATTAGGAGCTGTCCCCCAACGCGACGTTTTTTTTTTTAGAATTATTAATAGATTCTTAGGTACTTTAACATTAAGTTTCTTTTATTATTTTTTACTTTTTAAAGGGAAATTACTTAAGTTCTTGTGTCGGGGGTTTTTTAAATTTTTAATTTATTAATAATTACATACATATTATACAAAGGAAACACCCAGACCAATACAAACAGTCATGTGCATATGTTTGTACTGCCCGGGGATCGATCCCGTAATAACCGTCTCAGCCATTACACTAAATCGGTCGTCAAATCATTTAGCAAAAAAAAATCAGACCCATTTTTGTCGATAATATTCTTATGTAATGTACTTCGGTAACAAAAAGTACTAAATAAAAAGAGTCGCAAATCTACTAAGTACACACTTACACGGGTACTGAAGAGTAAGCATAGATATATATTCAACTCGAAGGTACCCTCTATTAGAGTTCCCAGAGGTTCAATATTGACCCTTTGCTCTTTACGATTTACATAAATGACCCATATTATTGCACGAAGGATCTTTGTGAAAGCGTTTACATTTGCTGTCGATCCCATAGTGTTTTTTTTTAAATAAACAAACGTGCATTACCTTGATGATAATGAAATGGAGTACATATTGTTTTTTAATAATGTTTCACCCTCTTTGTAATAAAAGTCATAGAAGGTTTTGTTTAGCAGTGAATGATATGGCTGTAGTGTTTTTTTTAAAGGTTATAATAAAGCATTCAAATTTCTGTTTTTAAAGATATAAGACAGCAGTCAACCAAGTTGGTGGTAATGCTGTTTTACTGGTTTATAGGGTTTTACTTAAAATACACGCGAAGACTAATCATCAGACCGGATTCGAACCCTTTAACAAACCAGGCGACTAATTGAACCAATAATAAACTAACAAACCCTGTCTATCGACAACAATGAATTTTACAACTGCTTGTCTGTCTTTTATTTTCGTATACTAAGAAGCTGACGTGAAAATTATACGTTTATATGAGGAGTAATATGAAATGTATTCAATTTGACGACCGAGTTAGTTTCGGCGAGAGAAATGATTGTGTCACGAACATGCTCTTAGTCTTAGTTCTTGAGACATGTGTTTATTACTTCACCCTGACATAGTTTCTCCTGCTTTGATTTACTGTATATGTTTGTTTTAGGTAAAGGATAGAACAGGTAATCTGGAGGGTGCAGGTTGAAATTCCGCCGCGTACCAAAGTATTTTCGAAATTATATGAACGTTTATCCGACGCTCTTCCGGTGAAGGAAAATATCGAAACCTACGTACACGTACGAAGAGATTTAATGCTTGTGCATAAAGCCTAAAGAATAACACCCTTTACGAGTAGGCTCGTGCCCCTTAGTGGGGACGCAACAATAAACTGATGATGATGCTGATAGAAGGATGTAATTTAAATACTGCATACCCTGACATATTATAATAACGGAACATGTAAGTATATATCATTCAGGCGATTGAAAGACAGCACTCATTGTGCATAAAACTATATAACGTTCCAAAGAAGGTTTCAGTCAATCGGATTAGTGAGTGTTAACTACAACCATGCTTAGTAAGCAGCCGGGACCAACGGCTTGTGCCTTCCGAAGCACGGATGGATCTGGAGATATTATTTGTTTTCGGTGTCCTATAAACGAACAGACGACCGAACTCACCGGTAGCTGATCGCCATACATAAAAGTTTTACGTATTAATTCAAGGGGTGTATGACTTCCTATAATTTATTTTGCGGGCTGCCAAGGCAAATTTCTGATTCAGATCTACAAATGAATAACACCGTATTATAATGGCAAGTACTGATGTTAATGAAAATGTTCTAAAATGACAAGTATTATAATTTAGGTACTTACGTTTATTTACGTGTGTAGCTATAAAGTTATAAGGCAAAAAAGTTTATCCTTATTTGCCAGAAGGTATTTGCGCGAAAATCGCTAAAAGGCAGATGGGGAAATGTTCAAAATCTTTATGCTTTGAGCATTTTTTGCTTTGAACCTATATTACCAAATTACCCAACAAGAACATATATTTTTTGTTCATTTTATACTTTGATTTGTAGAGTACATTTACTGCTAGAGGCGTAATCCTTAGAAACTGGCAGAGCAAACTTTGAAAATAGTTAAAATAATATAGCGGGATAAATTAATGAAAGATTGGTAAGTTAGCCAAAAGCGCAGACAACTTATTCAGCCAGCAAGACTAGATGTGCTTAAGTTCAAGTTAAGTTAAGTGTGGCTTAAGCTCATAGAAACATCAACAATTTTTCACTTTAAATAATTCCCATAGCATTTTACCCAATGATATTTACATTAACTATGATTTTACCCAATACAATCAGACCAACAACATGGCATCTGTAATCAAGAACTAATGGGACCATAGTAACGCAGTCATCTGTATGAGTTCACCCTTACCCCAAGCTGTTTTTCCTTAATAGAAGTACCCATAAATCTTCCATCGATCATGCAAACATGAAATGACATACATAACCACTCACAGAGGTCACCTCAATTCTTCAGATTTATAGATTTTTTATTAGTATTGTAAGCTAGTTATTTACTTATCTTCTAGTGATGAATTCATTGTATCATCATATAAAACTATTTGACCGCTTTAGCGTTTATTATAGCTATGGTAAATTAAGGAATATGTGCTACCGATCACACTTGGCTTACTCAAAAATTTGACGCATACAAGAATATTTTGCTATAGGTTCAATTTTGAGCCGAACAGTATCATTCGTCTTTTATTTTTAAATTCCCTATTGTAAAAAAAATGACCATCGAATATTTTAAAACTTTAATGGCTTATATATTATTATATTGGCTAGTAGGATAAATGATTGAGCATTGCTCTTTGAATGATTCTAAGTAATAATTTTCACACTCCACTCTATTAAGTGATGCATTTGTCTGTTAGTAACTGCCAAAAATATTGCGTCATTTGTATATAAACAAAAACAATTTGAACCGCAATGCTTGAAATCGGCTTTAAAGAGAAGGTGTCATAAACCGAAAGATATTTCACCGACTAGTATCTTTATGTTAGAACACGTGCAACTACTATCTAAAGGGAATTTGTTGTTATGAGCCAGTAGTATAAAATTGTTCGGAGATATATGTATAGATAAAAATCACTTACCAAATATCTATATATGGCGAAGGGCACGTACTCCAGCATGACGAAGACGTCTGCCACCGCCAGCCATTTGAGGAGTCTGTTAATGGGTATCGAGGCCAAGTCCCGTCGAGTCAGCACAGCCACGTTGAGTGCATTGGCCAAACTGCCGAAGATGCACACCTAGAGGATACAGATTTAAATTAAGATCAGCAACATTATTATGACTTATATGGTATTCTTCGGGTATTACACCCAGGGGTTCTTTGTAAAAGCCCAGGGCCGTACAAACATTTGTGTGCATAAAAATTTCTGTATTGGTGTGGATGTTTCTATGTATAATATGTATCCATTAACAAAAAAGTATATAAGCTTTATTTTCTATCCGTTATTAGGTACCAATATAATAATATTACTAAATAATAAACATCCATATTATCCTAAAGGAAGCATTTAGCCTGGAATATATATAAATATATATATATATATATATATATATATATATATATATATATATATATATAAATCATGCACACAAATATTTGTACTGCCCGATGTTCGAACCCTATTACAGGCTAGAGATGCTTATTTTGGGGCTAGATAGCGTGTGTGTAAAATTTATTTTTTATAATTCTTCCTAAAAAAATATCTCGTCAGGAATTGAACTCTTAACCCGTTGCGACACGATCAATCCTACGACTTTTAGCTTATGTTACACCAAATTTATACCAACATAAAATGGACTAACACGTCGACGTAATTATGCATGAATTCACAAATCGAGCTTGACGTTAACCCTCTGACATTACTACATGTAGTGAGCATTACAAATTTAATTTACCGCAACAAAATCATGTCAAATTAAAGTGACATTTGTATGTTACGACTTACGAGTAACGACCTAAATAAGGGCACGAGGTTAGGATTCAACCTTGAATCTCAGGGTCCGGGGATTATTAAATGATATCTGTCAATTATTTTCGTTATTTTGCAGAGTAAAATTTTTTATAAATTTTGACAAATTAGACTAACGATCTTTTAATCGCCAATCGCCGCTGAATGTTCCGACAAAGCATGGATAGCTACAGGGAGATTAGGACTTAATCCACTACAGCCTTCTACTTTTTTCTGATTGTAGCCGGGACCAACGGCTTTACATAAAAATCGTAGAGACAGAAAAATATTCTCGGTCGATCGATGACCGACTTAAGGAATAGTTTCTTAACTCGCACGCCCGTCAACAAAACGCACTAACGGCTTAGACATTGAACCCTCTACTTACAATAATTACGGTACCAAATTTCTATTTTGGGACCTTCATTTCCTACTAAACGTGGCCTAAGCTTACTGAGCTGTAATAGCAGAATTAGTCTTCCGTTGATTAACCTTTATTTATTGACGGATGTCTAAACCCTTGTTTAAGGCCACTCCATTTTGAAAGATATAAGTCAACATGTCTCTTTAGATACCAAAGGTGTATCCCTATTATTACCTATTAAATTAGTGTCATCTTGTGGCAGTGGGCTGGTAACGTATGTCGCAGAACCGATGACTGTTGAAGCAAAAGAGTTCTGAAGTGGAGACCGCATCCTGGTAAGTGTAGCGTAGGACGCCCTCCGGCCCGATGGATGCACGACTTGGGAAAGGTCACTGATGGAGGCTGGATGACAAAAGCGGAGGACCGAGATATCTGGCGCAAAATTTTTTCAATTCTCACAATCATGGCGTTCACGTGATCTTCACATTTATAAGTCAACTTGCGAAGTCTGAATTGGATTGAATTAACGCTTATTGTGATCTTTGGTTCAAGGCTGTTCATATGTGTATCTTTAGAATCGCCTGTCACATTCTTAATGAATCCATTTAATCTTTGTTTACTCTTAAGTGTTTAACGTCTATTTTCGACACACACCGCCAATCAGCCGCTTTACGAAGATAACTTCGTATTTGCCCATTAATTCCATTAAATTGTTATACTTCATGACTAAGCATTTGATTAAACAATGGTTTTCGGCCTATAATTGTGGCAATTCAATTTGTCTTCACTGTCTTCTGTTCACGCCAAATATCAATTTCACTCTTATCTTAACATAATAAAGTTTCATAATGAAAATGAAAAGTGTTTTTCTATTTAGGTCCTTACAGTACACTTATGTATGTCAAATAAAGCTACCACTGGTACGGACGGTAGTTTTCTACTGAGAAGAATCCAGCAAGAAACTCACTCATAAGATGAGTTGCGAAAGGTCGCCTAATGATGGCTAAACGAGGTCCGGAATTTCTGGCGCACAATTGGGGAGACTCAAGATACTGCGATTGAAAGAATAGTGTCACAGATTATTTGACTAAGGTCGCCATTTTAATAGTACGGACCTCAGCTCTTCTCGTGTTTTTCCTATGATTAATCCTTAACTGTTTTAAAACCGTCAACTGTTATTTAGGAGTGGTAGACCATTACTTAGCACGGTGGTGCAGCATCGCTCATGTTTAACAGAAAGTTTTAAAGAAATATAAGCCGATGAGGTATTTTTCAGTCCCAAAAGGACCCCTAACATTTACCAAATTTGATTTTCAACATATGTTTATGTTGGAAATTCGTTATAATCAAACAATACGTCATTGCATCATCGCAAGTGTCATAATAAAAATATCACTCAACATGTACATAGCGCTATTTATTCCTAATTTACTGGAAAGTAAGGAGCATGTACTAGGAGTACATAACATGTCAAAGTAAATATAAAATTCGTTTTCAAAAATATTATGTACATATTATACATATAGATATGTTCATGCACCGTAATACACGTGGAATATTTCCATGTGGTGTATTATATTATAATAACAAAACACAAACTCACCAAAAGGCTGACATATCCATGTATACTATTATACGCCAATATCAACTCCCTGAAGTCCCCCGAACAATACTCAAATCTGTCACATTCTTTGTACACCGATATATTGAATTTGTTCCGCCAATCGTTCAACGCCTTTAATAGTTCACCAAAACTTGCGCTCTGGTTGTAACCCCTGTATTTCAACAAAGAAATGAACCTTGGATCGTCCAGATAAGGCTCACTGTTGTTCGCCAGCGTGTAATTGAAACGTGAACTCTCGTCGTAGAGCATTGTGGTCGTGACAGCACCTTTCTTTTGTTCATCACTTAGTGTGGCTAGTCCATGTCGCCTGGCGAGGGTTCTGAGTAGTTTGGGATGTTTGATGCGACGCTGCCATTATTCTGAAACCAAAAATAAGTCTTGTTGGAAGAACGTTTTATATAATGGTAAACAAGGAATCTGTTCATCATCATCAGCTCATTAAACGTCCCCACCGAGGGGCACGAGTTTACCCGTGTAGGGTGATTAGGCCTTAGTCGTCCACGCGGGCCCAGTGCGGATTGGATGACTTCACGCACAACCTTTGAATTTCTTCGCAAGCGTGCATGAAGGTTTCCTCACGATGTTTTCCTTCACCGTAAGAGCGTCGGATAACGTACATATATTTTCGAAAATTTGAAAACACATTGGTACGTGTCGGGATTTGAACCTCAGCCCTTCCAGTAGGAAGGCGATAGTTCACACCATTGAGCCACCGACGCTCTAGGAATCTGTTATTATCATGTAAATACGAGTATGGCAAGTCCAAGTGTCCTTTGTTTAAACCAACGTATTTACGATAAGTGTAATAAGTTAATTTGTTGACCAAATAAACCTACGTCCTTAGTCAGAAAAAATTACTCTATATTTTCGTCCCACACCTCTTTTTGTATTAGGTATTGAAATATAAAATTAGAACTTGTAATTTGCAATGTTTAATCGCAACTATTTCAACAGGTATCTCTGTACAATTCAACTTTGAATAATATGGATGTAAGTTGAAAAGAGTGTAGTTTCTAAACAGATCAACGCTTACTTGAAATATTAATAATATTTCACTACGTGAGCTCATTTCGGATTGTGAGTGTTAATGACTACCATCCAAAGATAGTACCAGAGATCAACGGCTTTACGTGCCTTCCGTAGCACGGAGGGATTCCAGATTATATTTATTGAACACCCATTCGATGAACCACCATTGCAATAGTTGCTTTACTTCTGCGGTCGTCAAACTAACGCAATAACTCCTACATCATCGAGCCATCCAAGAGCATAAGATTTGTGAGCTTAAAATGAACACCAAATTGTTAACTTTTTAAATTTTCCTTAAAATTTTCTCCGTTTTGTGATAATTGTGATTTATTTTGATGTTTTTCTTTTTCTAATCAAGTTAATTGTAACAAAAATGCTTTATCATATGACGATAAATATAATAATTGTCAATACATTTTCTACGGCCTCGTGAATTGAAATGAATTATTTAAAATGCGATGGCAAAAAATTTCAAGTAAAAGCTGTACTTTAAGCAAATTTTTAAAGTCATATTTTTTATGATATTATTTCATGACAAACATTGCATATTGGGTTCTAATAGAATAACTTAGGTGTGTGTATATACATTGGATTTTTTTCAAACACTTTTGTATTTATACTTTTGCCAACAATATAATTCTCTATTTAACAAAAGATCCCTTTAATTTTACCTACTTTATTTTCAGCTACATTATAAATTAACTAATTTATTCAAATATTGAACTCCTCTTGCGTTTCATTTGTACCTAAAAGCAATAAGTAATACCTAACCTCAATGACAACGAATAAAAAAGATATAAGTCCAACTAATTCCACTAACTCTTGTGGAATGTAAGCCCGGCAAGTGCAGATGAAATTGCAAAAAACATACCCAGACAGACTTTTAATTATTTTCCACGTCGCCTGAGGTATGTTTTGTCTGTCTATATGAGCTTATCTTCGAAATAGCTGAACTAAATATAACTAATACTACAACTACAAGCAGTATTATGTCCATTGTCCATATATCTTGTTTGTACTGCTTATGGCAACGCCCTTTTTTATTTTTATCATTTACGTGAATGAAATGTATAAATATTAAAAACCGGTTCTAATGGTGCAGTTATCATCATCAACCTTTAAAGTTACACTACAGGATCTGCAGAGCACAGGCCCTTCCACATAAGATAGCGAGATTGGGCCGTGGCCCGCGTGGCCACTGCCCAATCTCCGCGTGGCGTGCGTGGCCCGCGTGATCCACCACGCGGGTTCAGTGCGGACAACTGGGTACTACCGACTACGAACGATGGAGCGAGCTATGCTCGGGGTCTCTGTATATCCAACAAAGGGCCGTTCAATATTAAAAGCCTTATTAAAAACTAATGCCTTCTCTACAAAATTCGTAAGTAAGATGTCATTATCCCGTTACCAACTCCACTTTTCTTAACCTGTTTAAAAGTCAAAACTATAAGTTGAACATAATTGGTTAACCTCAAGCCAACAAGTGCCTTCAGTGACTTTCATAAAGTTGAAAAGGAGTTAATAGTTCAAAGCGACAAAGTAAATGTAGAAACACTGTATAGTTTAATAACTTTTCTCAATGTGCGAAATAGAGCTGAGAGTTAATTTCTTTTGTAACATTTTAAATAAGTTAGCGACGAAGAAATAAAAGCACCAGTTGGCTTGCTCGTCTTTCCTGAAAATGGTTTAAAGTTTAATTACTTTTATTAGAATTTAAATGGTCTGAGGTGTGTTGGCTGGGGTTAACTATCCCCGCTAATAATAATCTTCGAGCGGATTGTTAAAATGCAGTTTCTTTTCCGAATTCCTAAAATGAAAATTATATTATTAGTAGTACATTTTCGCACCGAATCCGAATCAAGGCTGGCACGTGTAATCCAGTGATAGGCTCGATTACAATGTATTCAAAACCAAAAACTGCCCACCATCCAAGTATTAATTATTGTTTAATATAACACTTGTATACAAAATCCGTTGCGCGCCTCGTTTCGTGAATATTAATGGAGCATCATAACACTTTTTGTACTTCCTTTATGAGACAAGTAAACATTATACGCTCGGCTGGGAACACGGTATATTTTAGTATTCTAAAACGCTTTGAACGACTCCTTTAACTCGGTAAACAGAAGTAATCATATTTTCGACTTCGCGCTTTATTCAGATTATTCGTAACTTCTTTTTTATTGTGCATTTTTCCTTGCTTTTGATGGATTTCCTTTGTTTTTAACGGTACTGCGAAACTGGTTTGCTTTGATTTATTTTTTGTGATGTGAGTGAGACCGTCATATATACATGTCACGTACTCACGCACCTCCGTGAGTACGTCACATGTATATGAGGGTCCCTAAAATAATTTATGTAGAAGTATTTTTGGATTTAGTGCTCTTCGTGAAATGGAACTGGGAAACACCTACCTACCTAAGTGTCCGTCGCGCGTTTTTGTGTAATTTTGTGTAATTTGGTTCAAAATATTCATATCAACTCGATAAGAAGAATAATTATATAGGTGTGGCGTAATATGTGAGTCTAATATGCATTAAAATTACAAAATATTAAACTTTTTATAATATCAGTGTTCGTCAACTCGACAGATAAAATCAGTTTGTGGTCCGTTGTTTTGGAAACGCTAAGATTTTTCAGTTAAATACAAAACTATTGACTCAACTGTATGGTTTCACTTGTCTCGGTTGTTAATAAAAGAAATCTTGTGTATTATTTGAAATTGCAGTTGATGTCGTAAAATAACACGTATATTTTTGCGTTTTCCAAAAATATTAACTCATATGTTACTTCAAGTTAACTTTAAAATTTGGCAATTTATTACATCTACTGCCTTAATGTCGTTTCCTCATAAATACTTTTTACTTTTCAGAGGTCAAAATATAAATCTGCAATAACTCACACTCTTAGAATCTTTCATTCTGAATCCAAAAACGCAATTTGTGCTAAATGAGCAAAAACATCTTAAATCATCTTAATCTCAAAAAATATAGTTTGAATTCATCTTATTATATCTCTTCCGTTTTCCATGGTTAACGTTTGAATTTGACCAGATTAAAAGAATACACAATTTTTTGAGTACACAATGGCATTGCAAATTTATTTATATAATTTGATATCAAATATAAAGCGTTTTAAATTAAGTCACTATATTTCATAATTATATTTTGTGTTTCAAAGTTTTTTTAATAAGGTATGTTTGTTTATGACTTTCAAGCGTCGCTAGTATTTTTTTTTTTTACCAAACAGACCTTATCTTCTAATGGCCACTGAATACTATTACAAACTTTGTGCACTATAGACATATTTCGTAAATGGTCACTTTAGAACAAAATAAATAGATGTAATATACCTTGACAGATCCGTCGATATATTACATTTCGTTAGCTCTATGGTGTGGACTGTTGACTTCCGATCTGGAGGGCGCAGGTTCAAATTCCGCCATGTACCAATGTGTTTTCGAATTTTTAAAATTATATGTACGTTAAACGACGCTCTTACGGTGCAGAAAAACATCGTGAGGAAACCTGCGCACGCATGCGAAGACACTCACACGGCCCGCGTGGACGACTAAGGCCTATACACCCGCGTACGGTAAGGCTCGTGCCCTCGGTGGGGACGTTTAATGGGCTGATGATGATATATTACTATGATGATTGACCTGCAAGCGCATCTGACTGTATTACTAGATGTGGCTCTTATACACAAAAGGCATAATCAAATAACGTTACCAGTGAAAGTGACCGAAATATACGCCTGACCCTGTTAAACTAAAAGTTGGGCACTTTTTCTTTACAGGATAATGGACTTTATAAGGCCAGTTTATGGTAAAATCGGGATTTACAGGAATTTTAAGTTAAGTCACACTCATTCTAAGGGTGCAAACTGTCCCCGGTCAAAATTCACAAAAGACCACCGTTAACCCTTATCATTATGAAAGACTGTGTACATTTAACTATTTTGCGTCATTTAAAGACAACCATATTGCTGCTGTCAACTTATGAGCCAGGAGTCGCAAGAAGAACCTATAATTAACCTTGCTATCATAGCCATATATTTCACGAACAGAAATGAATACGTGCCTAAGCCACTAATGTATACATATATTCCGTTACGAACATGCAAAAAGTGCTCTATTAAAGCAAATTTATGGATACGGTTTAAAGTTGGGAACTTTTTTATTTCCCATAATATTACCACTTAAAACCTATTGATATAATTGTAAATTTAATTTAATAACAAAGAGTAGAAACGTATCATAGACTACATTTACATGAGTAATATCATAGTTTCTTATTTTCATTATATTTATTGACATGTGAATAATTTATTCAAATGGATTCATGAAATATTCAGACGCTCTACCTCTTAGGCGTAAAACAAAACATTATGTTTAATACTTTGGAAAATACCTTTTAAAATGTCGTCCTGCTTTTGTTGCTAAATGAACCGAATACCTATATTGAATTTCAGGTGCTTCATTGGCTTTTTTTTTAAAGCGCCTGAATGATGACCGTTTACAGTAATAAAAAGGCTCGGTAGCCTCCTCATTGATTGGCGGGCGTAAAATACTGATAAATATGTAATAGATTTTCTATTGTTTCCCGCAAAAACATACGAGATACCAGTAGTTAGATGATAATACAAAATTCGTTTCAGCTCTTAGATATATGTAAAGGTCCAGAAGGTAAGAAGTTTAAGCGTTTTCTAGTTTTTATAATTGCTTTAATATTTTTTTAGTTTTCTAACTTTTATACGACCCTGTTGCCTGTAACACAGGTTTTCCTACCACAGGCAAAAGATGTAACATTTATGTGACAATAATGATATTATTGTTATAAGATAATGATGGCCTTTATAAAACTAATGATCCTCTGTGGTCTATTTGCCTGAGCTTTTGTTTAGATCACTTCCCATTCCGATACAGATTCGGAGAACACTTTAATAATCATCATAATCATCAGCTCATAAACGTATACCGAGGGGCACGAGCCTACCCGAGAACGGTGTTAGACCGTAGTCGTCCACGAGGGCCCAGTGCGGATTGGCCGACTTCACGCATTAGTGTCTGATAACGAACACTAGTTGGTGCGAAGCACTTGTTTAAAGATTTGTTGTCAAGGTTGCAAATAAATACTGAATCTGGACTGAGTATTATTATTTGCAAACTTAGGCATTGGACGACGCAGCACAATATTTCTACAATGCCTTGGCTCACAACGTAACCAAGCAATACAAACTCAATGTAAATCGAACAACCTACGAGAAATACAATTTCAAAATCTGTAGAGCTTTTCCACTGTTGTCCAACTATATTCCAGTTGCACATCTGGATCTAAAACTAAAAACTTTACAATAAACTGGTAACAGATGTTTGGTTGCAGAATTGTGAATAAATCAGACCATTTTATTTGCTAGTTAAAGTCCGTGTGTACAATGTTTGATAATAATTTTTAACCGCCGATGGAAAAACGACGATTTCTTTGAGCAATGCCTCCTACCCGTACTTAAATACGCAGCTGAGACATGAACACTGACTGCGGGATTTGTTCACAAGTGTAAAGTCACTGAACGCGCAATCTAGCGAGCTATGCTGGGGTCTCTCTTAATAATAAGATCTGAAATAATTTAAACCGTAAGAAAACTAAAGTTACCGACATAACCCGCTGGGTGGCAGAAACGATGGCCGTTGGAGCAAACTAGTTCTGGAGTGGAGACCGCGTCTTGTCGTCAAGCGTAGCGTAGGACGCTAGTTGAGGTTGGATGAGAAAAGCGGAGAACCGGGATATCCCGCGCAAAATGGGGGAGACCTATGTCCAGCAGTGGACTGCGATAGGTTGAAGAGAGACACGGAACAACGACAGGGTGTTATAAGCTTGACGCGTCTATATATGTATCCGTGGCATTGTAGCTCCCGAACGGATGAACCGATTTTAATTTAGTATTTTTATTCTGCTTGAAGGGAATGATCAAAAAAATTGATCCAATATGGCCGCCACCACAAAATAGCGGATAACATTTTTTGCTCAAACCTCTCAATATTGGTGTCAAACGAATGGACTCGACTAGTAAAATACTAACTGTTGTAACCCTCTCGGAAGGAGGGCATCAGTCCACACCATTGAGCCACCGACGCTCAAGGACCGAGGAGTGACCAATAAATTAGAGATATTGATAATTATTATATTACTCGTAAATTACTTTCTTCTGAATCTATTAAGACTTTAGCTTCGTTACGGTAACACTTAGGTACGTTTTATATTACTTATATGGATATAATTTCAGATTCTCCATGACTACAGCCAAGCAAACTATACTGGCAGAGTCTCCCACCGTGAATTCGTCACTCTTATTGTTTCTTACATTATATCTTGTAGGGACCAGTTTCTATTGTAGTTTTCATGTCATGTTTCACTTGTATACGCAATAACACTATATAGTATAACCTCAGTAAAATGATACCGAGGCACGTGTTCATGAGATTTCAGCTACATATTTTGGTGTCACATGTGTCATGAGAATAACGATTCATATATTTCCCACAAGCGGAACCTAGTAAATATTTTGCGCTCCAGTTCTACATTTTCTTTTATTATATGAAATGCACTATGTTTGCAAACGCCGCTCCTGTTTAAAAAGTTTGATCTATTCCACGTGTATTTTGAATGTACCTCATTTGCCTAACTTCATTGGGTCAACTATTCAAACTATTTGATAACCTTTTGGAACAAAAGGTTTCGCATACATTTTATTATCCTTAAGTAGTACGCCCATAATATAATTGACAATTCAGCATCCGAATCTCTGTTTCTTGCCAAATCAGACCCCGACTCACAAAATGCGTGACTCGATTTTTCAGATGAAGCTAATTTGTCATGAATTTTCGATTTGTAAGTAAGCGATAAGAATTTTATTCATATTATATTTTTTAAAAGGCAATATTTTTAATACCTTTTGAATTGTGTTTGAATATTCTGCATCATCATTCTTATCATTAGTCTACTCTTATCCACTGCTGAACATAGAACTCTCCAATAAAAAGCACGCCACATAGATAATACATATTTTATACATATTTGAAATTGTGGTAGCAACATTGTCTTTCGCTCTCTCGCGTCATCGCATTACTTACTGACTTACCGCACTGGCTCAGCGACCCGAAGTGGATCTTTGCCTCCACACGAGATTTCACCACTCCGATCTGTGCTAAACCACCCACCACCAATGCGGCGTCTGCAGATGGCTCAGGTCCTTCTCGACTAAGTCTATCCACCTTTATCTGGTAGGTACCACAAGACGGACTATATTTGATAGGACCATGACACGCGGCGTTCGTAATTTAAATATATTAAACAAGAGCCTAAAATAAAACCTGCGTACACAGTCTACCAAACACTTCTAAATTATTATTTATGTTCTGGAAAGATAAACAAACTAATTATGTTAGTTGAACGAACTAACGCGTGTTCTGTGGCGTGTAACGAAGTGTGGGCGACAGACATTGTTGATGAAAAAAGGCATTGATAATATATTGGTGCAATTTAGATATGCATTACAGTGGGTGAGTCAGTCGTTAGGGCCTCGTTTGACGTATAGCAGAATGTATCAAAGGCAGATGGACTAATGCATCGGGATTCAAAGGCATCTTTAGGAGATTATCCTGCTCCTCAGTTGTATTCTCAATAGAGTGTTTGTGATCATTCAAATGCCGTTGTTACAAAGTGACAAGATGCCGCCTGGTGGCAGTAGACTATAATAAAAATGTCACCACTCCTCGTCTCGTAGTTAAGAGGGGGCTTAGGGACTAAACAATGCAAAGAAAATGTGAAACGCACTTTCATTAAACCTAACCTATCCTTCATACGGTACAGCTATCATGTATACCCGTTAAACTAAATCCAGTCGACTATCTAGAATATTGAGAATACAAGTGTTCCCACACAGTGTGATATTGGAAAATTGAGTTGTAACCCATCACGCGTACTCTATGCGAATTGGTGTGTGGTATGTAGGTAAGGATATTGCAAGAATCACTGAATATCGGAAAAGACATGATTCCGTTCTTCGGAGGGCACGTTGTCCTGCCTAATATCTTAGGATGGCTGTCGTCAACACCCACCAATCTGCATCGGGCCCACTTGGTTGACTTACTGCCCAATACGTGGTAGACATTCCACACATCCGCACAGCCCGCTATGGTGCTTCGTTCTTAATGCGCACCGCAAAGGAATGGAATTCTTTGCCTCGTTATGTGTTCCCCGATCATTACAACCAAAAATATTTTCGTGCTTCGGAGGGCACTTTACACTTAATATTTTAGGATGGCTGTCGTCAACACCCACCAAATCGCATCGGGCTCGCTTTTTGGATTTACTGCCTAATGTTTACATATCAATGTTGTGCGGGAATGCCCTGTCATCACCATCTTCATTAAACGTCCCCACCGAGGGGCACGAGCCTACCCGTATAAGTTTTTCTATCGTTATTTAAATAAAAAGTTGTCCACGAACCCAGAGTGATACTATAAATGCGAAAGTCACTCTGTTTGTGTGTTTGTTACATTTTCACGCCGAAACGGCTGAATGGATTTTCATGTTATTTTGTATGGTGATTATAAATTAATAAAAAAATATCTTTATTTGTTCTCTCACACAGTTGAATTGTACGAGATTAAGCTAAACCTTGATTGAAGGTAACCTGAAGACCGAAACCTACGTTTGACCCCTAACTTCCCTATAATGGAGGGTGGAAGTTTGTATGGAGCATTCCGCAATTTAAAAATCTGGACGTTCTATTTGTCACTTACCAAAAAAAGTCTGGCATATTTTTTTTCCGAAAATTGGCCCCTAAAGGGGAAGGAAAATTTTATATGGGATTTTTTCGCAGTATTCAAGGTCTCTCTTCAACCTATCGCAGTCCACTGCTGGACATAGGTCTGCCCCATTTTGCGCCTGAAATCCCGGTCCTCCGCTTTTCTCATCCAGCTCCCACCAGCGCTTGCCAAGACGCGGTCTCCACTCAAGAACTCGTCTGCTCCAACGGCCATCGGTTCTACGACATACGTGACCAGCCCACTGCCACTTCAACTTGCTGATCCGGCGGGCTATGTCGGTAACTTTAGTTCTCTTGCGGATTAAATTATTTCTGATCTTATCCCCAAGAGAGACTCCAAACATAGCTCGCTCCATTGCGCGTTGAGTGACTTTGAACTTGTGAACCAATCCCGCAGTCAGTGTCCATGTCTCAGCTGCGTATGTTAGCACGGGTAGGACGCATTGCTCAAAGACTTTCGTCTTTAAGCATTGCGGAATAGTTGACGTTAAGACATGACGTAGCTTACCGAATGCCGCACAGCCCAACTGAACCCTCCTACTAGCCTCCTTCTCGAAGTTATGCCGGCCAAGTTGGATGGTTTGGCCCAGGTAGATATACTCCTGCACAACCTCGAGACGGACGCCATCGACGCATATCGGTTGTGGCATGACACGACTGTTGAACATGACTTTCGTCTTGTCCAAATTCATGCCAAGCCCAACTCGTCGGGAAGATTGATTTAGGCAGTTCAGCATCTCCGCAAGCTCTTCCGACTCTGCCACGATGACAATATCGTCAGCAAAACGAAGATGGGTAATATACTCTCCATTGACGTTGACGCCTCGTTCAGACCAGTCCAGGGTCTTGAAGACTTCCAATGCGTTTGTGAACAGTTTCGGGGATATTACATCCCTCTGTCTCTCACCACGACGCAATTGGATGGGTCTTGTCCGCTGGTCTTGGATCTGAACGGTCATCGTCGCTGCGTTGGAGAGACACTTCATCACCTCGATATATCGCCAGTCGATACCGCATCGCTGCAGAGCCTCCAGAACAGCCCAGGTTTCGACGGAGTCGAAGGCTTTTTCTCGTAGTCCACTAATGCCATAAACAGCGGCTGGTTATACTCTTCGGTCTTCTGTATAAGCTGCCGAACAGTATGGATGTGGTCCACGGTGCTGTAGCCTTTTCGAAACCCAGCCTGCTCCGGTGGTTGGAATTCGTCAAGTCTAATGGCGAGACGGTTCGCTACAACTCTGGAAAACAACTTATAGACGTGGCTTAGAAGCGCTATCGGTCTGTAATTCTTCAAGAGAGTTTTGTCAACCTTCTTGAAGAATAAGACGACAACGCTTCTGGACCACGCCTCTGGTGTAGTTCCTTGGTGAATGACGGCATTAAAGAGCTCAACTAATGCCCTAAGGACAGGCTGTCCACCGGCTTTTAGGAGCTCTGTCGTAATACCGTCATCCCCCGGGGCCCTCCCATTCCTGAGTTGCTCCAGTACTGCACTAATCTCGCTAACGTCAACATCCGGGATATCCTGCGTATAATGGCGCCTTAGTGGGGCACGTGGATCTTCGGTGTCCTCGGTCTGTGGCTGATGAGCGCTCGATGAATACAGTCGTCCATAGAATTTCTCAACCTCTTCCAGGATCTGTGGGCGAGTCGCAAGTAATTGCCCATCTGCTGTCTTAAGCTTAACCAGATGGCTCTTCCCAAGTGGTTTTTGGAAAACTTTGGGCCCCCTGTTCTGTTCAATAAGGTCCTTAATGAACCTTGTATTGAAACAGCGGGGGTTCCTGCGAACGAGTTTTCGTATCCGCTTGGAGGGAGCCTGATATTCTGGCGAAGCAACAGCAGCAGATGGCATCTCGCGTCTCAGCCTCATCAAATCCAGGGTTTCGGGAGAAAGTTTGGACGACTTAGCTCGTTTCATCGGCGGGAAATGCCTGCGACCCAGTGTACACACCGCCTTCACCACGTTGTCGGTTATCTCGTCCACGTCGCCAGTGGTTTCCAGCGAGTCGAATCGATTTTGAAGTCCAGGGTCATCGTGTCCTCCCTCTCTCTTCGGACTTCAGATAACCCCAGTATGCTCCAGTTAATATGACTTAGCTCTTCTTCCAATTCGGAGAGGTGATGGTCCAGCCGTATCATGCGTCCATTATACGTAGCCAATGTCAGTTTTTTGAGGCAGCATTTCGTAACCCGGGGATACTTCGCAACCCCCGCCCCACCGTGACCGCGACCGCTGCCGTGATCGGGAATAGTGGGGCTGCCGGGAACTGGGGGCCGATTCTGGTTGGCGCTACTCATGGGGGGTAGATGCCCGTAGTCACCACGCTGGGCAGGCGGGTTGGTGACCGCAGTGTGGACCAGTACGCAAGATGGCGCTGCTGCCCACCATCCGGTATAAGATCCCTTAGTCGGCTCCTACGACACCCTCGGGAGGAGTAGGGGTGGGGACACATGTATTCTATTCTGCCGTCCCCACACGGCAAGTATTCAAGGTAGGAAGCTAAAAATCTATGGAAATACGTATAATATCATCTACAGCAGCGTTAAAATAATATTCTATTTTTCGTTACCAGGAACCAGGAGAACAGTGTTACCGTTACGTGTGAGATTTTAACGCAAACAAAACCGCGGGCATAAGCTAGTAAAATATATTTCGGATATCAAGAGCAAAACGATGGTTGCTTGAAAAAAAATTTATGAGGTAGACTGCTTCTTTGCAAACGTAAACTACTATACTTGAGAAAGGGCGCAGGCTGGACGAGGAAAGCAGAGGACCAAGATATCTGACCAGTTCTTAAGCAATTGAATTACGATAGTAAATTATTTCTTTCTTTCGAAAGTAGTAGAAAAAAATTGTAGATATTAGTTGTCGACTAATATCATCAAATTTTTTTTTCATTGTTAATATAGGAGTGGCATTTGTCATTGTATCGGGCTATAGTTAATAATATAGTAGAGCGTCGGTGGCTCAGTGGTGTGGACTGTCGCCTTCCTACCGGGAGGGCTGAGGTTCAAATCCCGACACGTACCAATGTATTTTCGAATTTTCGAAAAATATATGTACGTTATCCGACGCTCTTACGGTGAAGGAAAACATCGTGAGGAAACCTTCATGCACGCCTGCGAAGAGATTCGAAGGTTGTGTGTGAAGTCGTCCAATCCGCACTGGGCCCGCGTGGACGACTAAGGCCTAATCACCCTATACGGGTAGGCTCGTGCCCCTCGGTGGGGACGTTTAATGAGCTGATGATGATAGTTAATAACCTGATACAATAACAAATGAAACCTCTTTTTTCACCTCTTTTTGGCACCTTTACAACATCTATGTCACTTTGTTAAAAGTACCAAAAGTATTCTAATTAGAACATGATATCGTTTATCTAAAAATATAGGTACTTTTATAAATAAGTCGATTAACATAACCAAACATGCCTTATAATAAAAAAATAAATTTTGAACCTAAATATGTGGATAGATATTCCTAGTAGAAGATATTAAACCTAGTAGGATAATAAAGCTGAACAAGCTATTAATTTTGGTTTTCTACACGTTTTTTAACCTACTGGTACTAACTACTGCTACTCTACGTGGTTAAGGTGGCAGGTAGCAGATTAATTTTAACTGCTAGGCTAAAGTGTAGTGGTTATAAGATGGCAAGGATCATCTTAAAGTGTTAGATACATACCCAGTGTTAAAACCATATCGTTTAAATGGCTACTTCTTTGGCCAAGACATCCTCTGCTTGAGGAGGCCTCTCCAATTGATTTTCACTATCTCTATAATCTTGATCAATGTTTAGCAGTGAGTTTGATTTGGGGAACTAAAGATTTATTCTTACACACTATTTTTCTAATGGATTTGAAATCATCCTTGGTTTGTTTGGTATTGTATAAAACCTTCATATCAAAGAATTCAACGATTAAGTTAAACTGTATCTAACACGTGTTTTTAATTATTCAAAAGTGACTACAATGTCACGAGTTGTAAATAATGCGAACCGTTTGTATTTTGTATTCAAATCATAATATAAATATTCATTACCAAACATACCTAGGTACTTGCTAAGCAGAACGAATGGCAGCGTGGATTTTACTTTTATCCAGCATTTATGGATTGAGTTCAACAACCTAGGCTAAAAATATGAGTAAACTTCATATAACACTGGTTTTAGCATAAATACTTATAACTTCCTGCTCGGTAATTTTATGGCGAAAACCTTAAATAGGTTGCGACTTTATGTTTTCAGTTTACATTATGTAGTCAAAAATCTTGGAGTTCCTAGAAAGTCGCTGCAGAGGCAAAAGCACCTTCTTCTTCATTTGGACAAATGTTGAAGTAACTCAAGGACACTTGCTTGTAAGATTATATCTGTAAGAACTCAATAATAGTAGCTGCCTAGCCACTAAATGAAATGAGATAAGGACTTAATCCAGCTCTGCGTTAATATTATTATTCGCAGTAAATTAATTAATAGTTAATTTATGTTATGTTAAAGGGTCAATAAATGATTTTTCTTTCTTTCTAAAAAGACTGCGGGAGTTTACAGGTAGGATTTAAACCCTAGTTCATCCTTATGAATTTCCGAAAGGCTTTCTCTGTATCTGCACAGAACACTTATACTCCACCAAACCTATTATTTATCAATACATAAATAGTACAGACTCATTTGTGATTTAAGCAACAGAAGAATAGATTAAATTTATTGGAATTGTACTTACGAAAATTTAATCTTCTTTAATATGCTTAAATTTATTCTTGATAATATCTTTTTGTATCTTGCTGAAGTCAAATCAGCAATAACTTTGGTTTCAAATGCTGACCTTGAAGTGTTGTCTAAGTCAAATACATTATTTATTTCAAGATTACATTGTGGTTCCATATATTTAATGATTAATAGTTCAGCTAGGTTCGGCTAAAAGAGACAAAACATAGCTGTTTAACCCTTTAAACGCCTTCGACGGATATATCCAACAAAAACAATTAATTTTCTATTGTGTCTGGAATTCAGGCGGTCAAAAGGTTAAAAATTTTACACTGTATTGTACTTTTATTTGCGAAAGATAATAAATAGTGATAATAAATATTGCTTTAGATTTACCAAGTTAAACTGCAACGGTACTGATGAGCATGTAGAAAAATAATAAAATTTAAAGAAGTCGACAACAAACCAGCTGAATTTGTAGACCGTTGTTTAACCAAACTTATATGTTGTTGAGAGTAAATATTTCATACTTTGAAGGCAATGAGAATTTAATTTATGATTGTGAAATAAGTTAAAATATGTTTAAGGAATCACGAAAGATGACCACTGCGCTTAAATGATTTTTTGAGGGTTGCGGTGGCAGCGCGACGCTGGAGATTATTGTATTTTGTTGACATTTACGGCACTTTTTTATATTTCATAATTCTATTGTTTCACTATCATTAAAATTGTATTTATCTTGCACAGGATGCCGCTATTTGTGGTCATCCTTCGTGAATCGTACTAAACGTGTACTGTACTATAACGCACAGTTGCCACCTTAACGAATATCGACAAGTGAATAGACGTCATAAAATCTATTTAGACTTCGTTACGACTTTGTTAATAGCGTCCTGTGTAATAAAGGGGTTGATTCATAGCATTACATAATTCCGATTTATATTACCCATTATTGTATTTTCCTATTATGGTCGAACATTAGTTAGTCGTCCAATCCCCACTGGGCCCGCGTGGACGACTAAGGCCTAATCACCCTATACGGGTAGACTCGTGCCCCTCGGTGGGGACGTTTAATGAGCCGCATAAAAAAAGATTCAATTAAGTGAGTACATTCATTTGTGAAGGAAACTAGTTTTCTTATTACCTACATGCTATCTATTTACTATGTGATAGACTCAGTTATATTTAGTCAGAAATTGTTAAATCCGTTAGCCCGCCGGATCGGCAGATTGAGGTGGCAGTAGGCTGGTCACGCATGTCGCATAACCGATGGCCGTTGGAGCTGACGAGTTCTGGAGTCCCGCCTGCGTGAGTACGTCGACTCAGCAGGCCTCCTTCCCGACGAGCAGTTTGGGTTTCGAACCAAACACTCGTGCGTACATCAAGTACATCGCATAGTGGAGCATGTCTCCTCCCGTTTCAATCTCGCGAGGCCCCACAAAACGGGAGCATTATTCTTCGATGTCGCAAAAGCGTTCGACAAAGTCTGGCACGAAGGTTTAATATACAAGTTATACAAATTAAACGTGCCCGACCGTCTAGTACGCATAGTGCGCGAATTTCTATCAAATCGCACGTTCCGATATCGTATGGAGGGCACTCTATCCCCTCCTCACCCCTCGGGGCAGGCGTACCGCAGGGCTCGGTGTTATCCCCACTCCTATTTACGCTATACACTAGCGACCTCCCGGAGTTCCGTCCCTCCCCGCTCAGGACGAACATCGCGTTGTTTGCCAACGATACAGCCATTTACTGTTCGTCAAGGCACGCGGGCCCCATAGTAAGAACCCCCAAAAGTCCGCCAACACGCTAGGTGATTGTTTAGGAAATGGAGGTCGAGGTCAATCCGGACAAGAGCGCGGCGGTCCTCTTTCAGAAGAAAGGCGCGCCGTCCGGTCGATCCCTCCCACGTCAGGTAACGCTATTCGGGCGTTCTATTCCGTGGGAAAAGAACACCCGATACCTAGGCGTCACTCTCGAAAGTGGTCTAACCTTTGGCCGCACATCAGAACAGTGCGCAACCGGGCTGCATTCGCACTCGGGCCCTCCATTGCCTACTAAACACGCGTAGTAAATTATCCTTAGTAATAAGTAGAATCTACACTGCGTGCATCAGCGCCATAATGACGTAGCCGGTGTGGTTTTCGCACACGCTGCGTCCAAAACACGTCCATTAGGCTTACTCATTCAGCAAGCGTTCATGCGCAGGGCCACGGGATGCGCCGTGGTTCATACGCAACTTGAACCTTCATTTAGACTTAGGGCTGCCTACGATTTCGCAGTACCTAAAGTTGGCGTCTAAACGCTTCTTCGACTCGGCAATAGCGCATTCAAACCCGCTCATTTCTCCTCTGCCGATTATTCTACACAGCAGCTAATAATAATAATAGTTCACTCGCGCGCGTAAACGTCGGCGTCACGGGACGTGCTAGACGATCCGGACGACCCTACACGGTCGCCGCCGCATCGGCGGCCGAAATAGCTAAAACACTAAAGTTACGCTCTACAAATCGACAACCGAGATTCCGCCCCCGCCGGCGGGGGCCATCGTCGCGTGTCCTTATTCAGATCCAGATCCACTCTTGTATTATTGATATTATCGTTTATTCTGACGCAATGTCGATGACGGGAGCAGGCATCTGAAGATATGTTTTTCGGTGTCTGATTTTTGTCACTGAAGTTGTTTTATAAGATCTTAATCATAACATTCACGTCCCCAATACCCCGTTTCCCTTTTACAGAAGTTGAATTTGCCCGAAATAAGTGACTACGACTCACCTGAAATATAAGATAAGCTTATATTTATTGTCACCGTGCACTGGCACTTATTCAAACGTCTACGAGGGGAGAGGTCACGATTTTGTCATATTTCAAAATCTGTATTTCTTTGTGCCGACTCGTTACCTACGTCTTTGAGCGCAAAATCAAGTAAAATCGTCTGAAAACGCCGGTTTTCAGACTTCGATATTAAGAACGTATGGATTTTTTCGAAGGGGTGCTGTTTAAACATGAATAGTGCTCCTTTAAATGGGTTGAAAAAAGACCATTTTAAATGAACTTACATTCTCTAACTCTTACTATAAAAAGAACTTCACCGAGCACATTGAGTTTATTTCTATGTTCTTCTTAATTTAAGCTATAGTATTTAAAAATTGTAAGTGCCTTCTTTGAGTTTAAACAAATCGTACAAACTATTGTAGCCCATTATAATATACATGTCCATATAAATATTCGAAGAAAAAACGATGTGTCCAAGCCGATCAGATCGTGAATGAAAAATTAAATTTGCTGTAAAATATAAATTTACCGTAAACAACTCACCTCACTTTCGGTTGCATGAAATAATATATTGTGTTGGAACTCAACATTAATGGAGACAGTTTGCAACGATATCTGGCATAATGTACTTAGAAAAGATCAAGTTAATTATAACCGAAGCTTGACCAGAAACTATGATAGAAAGTTACGAGTAACCTTATATTTTGTTTAGTGGTTTTAGAAGATACCAAATTGATCCCTCTCGATGGACCGACAATTTGTGGCAGGTGGTTGGTAGATATTGACTGCAAACAGCTCAGGACCGGAATAGTTAGCGGTCGTTAGGGGAAGCCTATAATCGGCAGTGGACGATTGACCAACCCTACACAGTTAGCGTTGTTGCCCCGCCTTTGCTCTATGCTAGGTGGAGACACTTCTATTATTTTAATCGTAATTATATGAATACTTTAGATTTTTTTATTCAATTATATCATCATCATCATTGGCTCATTAAACGTCCCCACACAGGCTTTAGATTAATTTATTCACGCATAATTACATCACAATATCATCATCATTGCGATCTTCAACGAAGATGTCCTTTAATGACTTCCACACGGACTGTTCTCTAGCATAACGCTTTTTTTCGTCACGTAGGCGCAGCTCTGGAACCTCTTTCGTCGGATATTGGTTTCTCGCTTGTTCACTCATAGTTTAAATGCTGGAGTTTTTGGTCACTTGAGTTTTCAGTAAAATCATCAAAATAGAACTAGTACTTCCCATTAACTCAGAGAGCTGAAATTCGGTACAGAGTTAGAGTTTAATGGCTACATAAAGGTAAAACCATAAAAACTTGGAGAATCGAAGATCTGGAGTACCTGGTGACCCTGCTTAGATAACAAAAGAGCCCAGCCAAACTATAAGAGATCGACATACCGCCTTTAAACAATATTTATTCAACATGGTGGGCCGCTTCATCCGATGTCAAAAATCGGGGGGCACGGTAGTGCCCCCGCCAAGTCGAGCGCGCTAGACCAATACAAACAGACATGTTCATGCACACAAATATTTAGTTTAGTAGCCGACGTCTCAACCATTACCCATTGGGTCGTCCAATATTTCTTTCAAGTTTCTACAAAAAGAAGTGAAATCCCACCACCAAAAACATCCTGTAAAAAACAAGACAAGTCTCGATGGAGCTGCTTCTGCTTGATTATCTCTAAAAAGTTATTAATCAAGACAAAGACGTGCCAAGTCTAAGGTTCCTTACTGCGATTACTTTATTCTTATGGTTGATGTTGTGCGACTTGGCCGTTGAAGAGTATACAAGGATACAAAGATAAAGCCACTAACGTATAAAGAATGTTCAACGGCCAAGTCACACAACATTTACCATAATAATGAAGTAATCGCAGTAAGGAACCTTAGACTTGGCACGTCTTTGTCTTGATTTCATAACTTTAGAGATAATCATGCAGAAGCAGCTCCATCGAGTTTTGGCATGTTTTTTATAGGATGTTTTTGGTGGGATGGATTTTACTACATATATAAACCTCCCACTTTATTCACTCCATCCATAAAAAAACCGTATCATAATCCGTTTGGTAGTTTTAAATATTTAAGCATACATAGGGACATAGGAACGTGATTTTTTTTATACTATGAAGTGACATCTATGCATTAAAGTTTAAAAGACAAATATCAAAAGCATACAATACCAAAACAATCAAAGTCAAAGTCAAAAGCTTTTATTTGCGAAAACACAGTACATATTTAGGTGATATTATATAACATAGGCCCAGTGTGTTAGCCTGCTCGCAGGCATGCAAACATAAAACCTAACAAAAATAATTAGATTTTTTTTTAAATGAAAAATAACGAATTAATATCAATCTTAAATAATTGTAATCATCTAGATCAGTTACATACCGGCCAGATAACACAAAAATGGGCGTTTCACAAACCATATATATATATACTACGGAAATGTTTATATCCAAGTCAAATAGAAAGATTCCAAACAAAAAGAATTCCGAATCAATCGTTCTTTTTCCTTAGATTCAAAATCGGCAGGCCGATGGTATTCTAAATAAACGGCTCGCTGAAAGACAGTAGAACAGTTTGTTTGCCAGCGAACCGGGAACTTTGCACAAAATTATTCACTATTTACATTGAATGATAATGTTGCGTGATAAAAAACCGTACACACGTAATCCTCACAAGTTTGTTAACAAAGCCAATAGGCGATTAAATTTATTGTCCATGATTTTGCGGGAACTTATTTTTTTTCGCGTAATGCGCACGCAATAACTTGTAACGCGGGCGGTTGGTCGCAGCGAAGTGTGTTGTAAGACTGACACCATAGACAAACGTGCCAGCGTTCCTGTTGCTCGCGACCACTCGAAATGTTTCGCGTGCTTATCTCCGATACTATCGATGCAGCTTTATTTACAAGCTCACTAAAGCCTATCATAGTCATTACTTGGTTATTTATAGCCCAGAACTATATAGACGCGTCGGAAATAATATGAACTACTTACTTAATTGATTTAGAGGGAAGTGTTCTTTAATAAATATTATTGTGCTTGCAAAACATATGCTTTTCAAAAGTTTTATTTGTATAGTGCTCGGCCCAAGGCTTGCCAAATAATACTTTATTATTAAAAATATCAGAATCCTGGATGTTCATTATTGTTAAATATGATTAAGTACGTATAGATTTCCAGTTATCATTTTGTTCCATACATGTATTTATAAAGTCGTTTGTGTAAAAAGCCCTTATGGACTTGGTATAGTCGCTGGTGGAGGCTGGATATAGAAAACAAAGGACCTGGATATCTGACGCAAAAAAAATCTACCCCAATGTCCAGAACTGACTAAAAACTAAATTGATTTAAAGAAGTCGCTCAAAAATTAATGCTTTGTTAAACGTTTTTTTCGTAATGCATTTTTATTGGCTCCGTACCAATAGGATAATAGCAGGTTCCGGTAACTTAATACTCCGTTTCCATCTGAATGTCAGTCATTGAGATGTATCTCCTGAATTGTGATTTGTTATAGCTAGAACTTATTTAGAGAATGTTATACCTACACCCTTTCATGTCCGAAATCGATTAAGCCAATTTTTCCAGATACTTGGAATCTTAACAACATCTTTCGATATAAGACGAGATAGACAACTTACACCCAGAGTAAGTCTGAGTCAATTAATGTTTCCACTGTTTTCTTTATCTTTGCTAGTGACGTGCAGTTCGTAAATTCTATAAGCAGTTAGCAATCAAAGCAGTTCTACCGTATCTTTGTTTCCGCAAACCAACTTAAGCGTTTTAATCATTAATCAAATACAGTAATATTTATTTCTTACTAGCTGTGCCCGCGGTATTACCCGCATAATAAGAGTAAAAGAAAAAACACACAGTAATAGTTTCTATTACTGTGTGTTTTCACCTTAGGATTTAAACCAACAACCTCCTAACACCGCGATCTAAACCATACGGTGTGAACACTAGATCACGTAGACAATATAATGTAATCAAATACTATTATATAGAAGTATTTGAATCTAATATGGATCAAGAAAGACATACTTGTAAGAAGGCGTGAGTAGATATTCATATACACATCCTCCTTACTCGTAAGCATGAATAATTTTAATGAACGTACCCTTTTCGTTATAACTTTAATTAGGATTTTCAAAAGGCTATGGGGTAAGCGTATTAACAGACCTTGTTGATTTATATATCAAATTTATCGAATGGTTAAAAGGTTGTAAACAAAGATTTAACCCTTTCATTGCTGGGACAATTTTGATGCGTTGACACAAGCTTTGTTTTTATAACAATACAAATTGGCATGGCTTCCTCTGCCGCTGTGTTGTTTCAATAAATACAAAGACAGCGCCAGCGTCCAAAACTAAGCGAAAACTTTAATAGTGTTAACAAATGAACTTATGTTATACATCAGGAATTTGTATATACTATAAGTTTTCCAAATACAATAAAATAATAGAATATAGGATTTTTACTTACTTTTTTGCAAGTATACATATTCTTACTATGAACTATGTAGAATGACGTCGAAGCTTCGAGCTTAGCGGGCGGACAGGTATATAAGGCGGACCGGATGGGTGCGCCGGCAGTTTACAAAGCTTGCATTCGACCCGTCATGACGTACGCTAGTGTCGTCTTCGCACACGTAGCTCCCTCATTGTTGAATCGCCTTCAGCGAATTCAAAACAAAGTTCTACGCGCCGCGGCAAACTCTCCCTGGTATATTAGGAACATCGACCTACATAGGGACCTCGACATTCCCTCTATTAAGTCATTTATGAAAGAAGCGTCCCGTCGCTTCTTCGATAACGCGTCCAGTCACATCAACCCGTCATCGTTGCCCAAGCGGCAAACTATCTGCCCATGAAGGGTGTTCGATTTAAACATCGCCGACCGAGGCACATATTACTCGACCCAGATGACACTATCACAGAGGCCAACGCGCCTTTCACTCACACTCAGCACACTGTACATCGTACACGAACACTAGGACACCGCATCCGCCGGCGACGCGTGATTCCCAATCCTCACAGCGTCTCACTCCGTCATATTCCTCCCTCGTCGAGGGACGGCACTAAGTCGAGGTTCGAGCCTAGTGGCGCCCTTAGTGGCCGTCCTTCTTCTCCTACTTCGATAGGTATCCGGAAGCGGTCTCGTGCCGCGACCGGAGCCAATCATCGGCTGAGCTAGGCTCGCCATTTTCATCCGGTGACGTCGTTAAGGCCATCTGCGGCCAACAACAAAATCCTTTAAAAAATTAAAAAGCGCCGGCAGTCTTGTGTTCTACTCAAGAGCCTGCGACTACAAGGAAGAAGCGAGTGATACAGCGATATCTAAGGGATCGTCGAGTGAACAGTGTGAAGAGTTAACGAGTGATTATTACGTTGTGTGCGGAAAGTGTTGTGTTATAGTGTGCAGTGTTAATTACGGATTTTGTGCGTGCGTTAATTGATTAATTAGTACGAGTGTAAGTGTAATTAGTGTTGTGTGTAATTAATATTGGTTAATTAATAAAGTGTGTTACCGTTTTATTCTTCGTGTTTAGCAATAATTTATCCGGAACCTCCAGCTCGTAAAAATATTATACATAAAAAACACCCAGACCAATACTAACAGATATGTTCATGCACACAAATATTTGTACTGCACAGGAAACCTTAGGTGTAGTAATCGACGTCTTAACCATTGCAAAAAATCCTCGCCAATCTCCAGAGCCTCGTTCTCTATTTGGCAGGGTGCACCACTGGCAAAAAAAAAGTCGACTTAGATTACAAAGTTTCAGTGCTGAAAAGCATTACATCCCCTGCAATGTATGGGAGTAAGATAGGCCATCTTTTTACAAAATTGATAGATAGTGTAATTTCAAATTTAGTCGACCACTGAGCGTTGCTGCAAGTTTTTTACTTTTTCTGCATTGCCAGTCGGATAATTTTTTATTTAATGTTTCGTGCTTTCTTACAGATCTATTCGCCGGAATAATTACTAACACAACGAAATATAGTATACAACGAATTAACCTACTGCCGTACATATGAAACACTTAATATTCATTTCACCTAAATTATTCAGCTGCGTAATATGTTAACTACCTTAACCTTGGCCTCACTATAGTCTAATCGCTAGGGCGATTTAAAACAAAATAACAATGAGGACAAACTCCCGAGAGTAAAGTTTGCCCCCTTGAAACGTAGAAACTGCTCAGTAATGAGCGTATCTAGTTAATAGCCACATTTACTTGTCGTCGTCTTTAGCCAATTAAAGGAATGGTCCCCAAATTATGTTTACCGCAAAAGCCTCTAGAGAATGTATGACAGACATTAAAATTGTATAACACGTCGTTACGGCAATATATTAGGAGTATTCGTTACAACAATATTTTAAAATTACTCTCAAGGAAACACAAGAATCATAATTGTTGAGTTTATTTAAAGTAACAAAGCAATATGCCTTGATTTGGTCAAAAATCAATATCGTAGATAAATACTTCGGAAAGCGTGAAAAGAAAGAAGATGTTTTTTGGTTTCAATTTAGTTACTTAAAATCAGGTGCAATTAGAGTACTTAAATATTATTTAAACACAACTTCGTATCACATTAACGCCAGTGTTGCTTTTTGATTGGCATCAATAACTTATTGATAAATATAATAAGAACAACATCTCTATATTCTATAGATCATGGAGCACAAAGAATTGATGTGGGATCTGGGGAAGCTATGGCGTTGCTGCTGTATGTACTTAAATATGTACATGTTTTTACCGTGCGTCGACCAAAAAACTATATGTACCTAAAGGTCATCATCATCATCATCATTGCAGCCTGATATGTCCACTGCTAAATGAAGATCTTCCCTTCCACCAAATCTAAATCTGTACCAAATTATGAACGCCGCCTTAACGAGTTATCGGTCCATCTGTGTGGGGGGTCGCTCTACGTTTTTTCCCCGTTACGTGGCCCAGCCCTGCCCACTGCTACTTCAACATGATAATCCTGATTGCCTAAAAGTAAGACAAATTAAATCAAATTTTAACAATACAGCCTCGATCGTGTACTTACCCTCGTAGATTTATCCATGTCGAGTAAAGTGCACATTTATTTTGTGTTTGCATAAACGATTCAATAAATAAAGAGACATCAAGTTACAATGATGGATGGCCTCGCACTGCAAATACAAACAAAACGACCGAAGCGTATCTAAAATAAAAAATGGCCTTTGTTGTGGTTATATTGAATAACGCATATCTCTGTTAGTATTCTAATTGCCGTAAACAACCACTCCCTCTACTTATACGTTTTTCAAATAAAAAAAACTTTAATCAACAATTAATATTCAAGTTCGCATCTTGCTGTCTGTATACCAATGATATTATATATAAAAAAGAAGTATCATTGCTCTCTACTCAATCCAATGCCACTTTAAATCGGACAAGCTATGTCGGTTACTTTAGTCACCTTACAGATTAAATCATTTCTGATCTTATCCCCAAGAGAGCATAGCTCGCTCCATTACGCGTTGAGTGACTTTGAACTTGCGAACCAATCCCGCAGTCAGTGTCCATGTCTCAGCTGTGCACATGTTAGCACAGGCAGGACGCATTGCAAAAAAACTTTCGTTCTTAAGCATTGCGGAATCGTTGACATTAGGGCATGACGTAACATGCCGAATGCCCAGCCCAACTTAATCCTCCTACTAACTCCCTCTCGAAGTTATGCCCGACAAGTTGGATGGTTTAGCCCAGGTGAATATATTCCTGCACAATATCGAGAGGGACGCTATCGACGCATGTCGGTTGTGGCAAGATATAGTCATTGAACATATTTTTTAGGCAAACGAGCAAACGGCTCATCTGATGGTAAATGACACCGCCGCCTATGTACATTTGCAATACCAGAGAATACTGAAATGCGTTACCGGCATTTCAAAAGGGAATACGCTCTTTTTTTTAAGGTCGCCAGGTCGTATCGCTTAGGAAATTCTTATCTCCGGCAGCAACAGATTCCACATTTTCGTCGTTCGTGGCAAGAAATTACGACAAATACGCACTGTTGAGGACTTCTATCATCTTGGTGGTGATGATGAAATTTTGAGTTTTGCCTCGAAGTGCGGTGGTGAAATGTGGCAGGAGGAACGAGTCCAAATAATTCCTCAGAACACTCCGTATGATATACGCGGTAGAGGATGCAGAATGAGGCCACATCTCTACGCAAACCCAAAGGATCAAGACGAACGGAAATAACCGGATCTTTGGCGATCTGAGCAGCTCATCTTTGAATGCAGACAAATGGAAGAAAAAAAATCTATTGAAATTCACACAGCACCATTTAGCCTCAAGTTAAGCGTGAAGCCAATCAAACTCTTCTGCTTTATAATATAGGTAAGTACGAGTAGTTCGGCACCGTCATCAAAATTATGATATTTTATTTGTAGCTTTTTAGTTTGAAGTGTTAATTTTTTTTTACATTTTTGTATGATTCCGAGCAGAAATAATCACTGGAATAAATATACTGCAATGAATTAGTAGTCGCTCTGAGTCGATTTTTGAAAGTTCGTATTCTCCGGTCTCTTTTCATCAAACTCTAACTTCCTTATCTTGGAACCACCTCTGAATTACCTCGTTCCAAAAAGAAAAGATCATCAAAATCCGTTTATAAACGACGGAGAGATCCGCGAACAAACACAAAAATGTTTCCCTCGATTTTCTGGTCTTCTTGTCGGCTCTTCACGAAGATCCTACTTATTCCGAACCGGTGGTAGAGTCATTAAAAATATAATAATAATAATTGACGATTCAATAGGATCTGTAACAGATTTATTTGAATAAAGATTTTTTTCTTTCTTCCTTTTTCCATCATCAGACCCTGCCTTCCTAAAAATGAGACCACCTCTGAAGAATCAAAATTCAATAAAAAAAGAATCATCAAAATCGGTTCATAAACAAAGAAGATATCCGCGATAAACATAAAAAAGCATATATACATATACGGTCGAATAGAGTAACCTTTTTTGAAGTATGTTATAAACAATTGTTATTTCAATATTACAAACGGACACTTCAGTTTTATTTATATGTATATATAATACATATAAATAAAATTATGTAAACAAACACGGTGACGCTGGTCACGGAATAGAGACACGTGTTACAACTTCCATGTAAATACTTTCCAGTAACCTTTGAAGCATGAGAACCGCACTCCAATCACTGAATTGGATTCGGAGCCGGCAAAATCCCCTGACAATACCGCGACTAAGTGGTTTTCCTTAATCAAATTGCAAGTGAGAATAGTAAACTGCTCTTGCGAAGTTTTATGAGAGTTTTAAAAGTTGTCGGGATCATCCTTGGGTGAGGCTATATATAACTATATTAACATAATTAATTACTTGGAAACCTTGCACGAAGCTACAAGTGGACTAATTTAATAAACATATTGCGTAATTTGCTTTAAGAACTGCACAGGTATTTGTGAGACAGCGACATGCAAAAATGGGGATATAGAGGTCCGAGATTTGGTACCTTTATGCATGAAAGGACACAAGTCATAGTCAACGAGACTGATGAAGTTTATTATAAGACTGACATGTACTTAAGTAAAAAAGTCCAAAATAAAGGGAAAAAAAAAGTACATAATACCTCGATGATCATATTGGAATAGTTTAACGAGTCTGAAATTATGAGACTCCATATACCGACTTACTCCATCATGAATCATATATAAATATATAATAATCATATGACAATCACCCATCTGGTGTTATGGTAGAGTCGTTTGCTATTACACCAAGGATTCCGGGTTCGATCCCCGGGGAGTACAAACATTTGTGTGCATGAACATGTCTGTTGTATTGGTCTGGATGTTTTCTATGTATAATATGTGTTTTACGAAAGCCTAAATAAAGCTCAAGTTACATTGTTCTGAAACTTGGCTCAACTTTAAGTCCTTCAATTTGTTATTTTTGCTTTTAATTTATTATACTTCTAAATTAAATATTTAACCGAACATGTTAAATATTTAATATATCTTCTTTAAATAAGAGCGTCGGTAACTCATTGTTGTGGACTGACCTTCTGATGTGAAGGGTGCAGAATCAAATCTCGCCACATACCAATGTATTTTTTAAAATTATAGGTACGCTTATCCGACGTTCTTACGGTGAAGGAAAACATCGTGAGGAAACCTGCGCACGTCTGCGAAGAGATTCAAAGGTTGTGCGTGAAGTAGGCCAATCCGCACTGGGCACTCGTGGATGACTTAGGCCTATACACGGGAATGTGGGGATGTTTAATGAGCTAAAGATGATCTTCCATAAATAGGTTTACTTAAGGCGCCGCAGAGAGGGCTTACCATCAGGTAAGCGGTCTGCTCAATGAATATATTAATTTCGTAAAAGTTATACTAAGTTTCTAAAGTCTTTTCTATCTTTAAAATAAGATCCTTAAGCATTCTTTTTTAACTAAGCTCAAGATACCAGGCTTACAACAGTAGGTAATCGTCACGTACTTACGCAACATTTATTATAATGATTTTGCTGCTATTTTAGTTGTTCTAGTACCATGTTAATCCCAAATTAATGATGGTTTGTATTAAATATTATTTAGAAATAATTAAAGAGAGTACATAAACAAAAAACCAACTTTCGTACATCGCCATCACACCCTAATTAAGACAAGAAAACTCTTAAGTAGTTGTAGGGACTAAGCAACGAATATACTTACATATTTCATATAAATTGATAACTAAAATAATGATAAATATTATACATTGAAACACCCAGACCAATACAAAGAGTCTTCGAGCATACAAATATTTGTAGTGCACGGGGATCGAAGCCAGAAATCTTGATACGGCTTCTCAACCATTTTACTACATGGGTCGTCAACACTTAGTTCAAAATACTCAGTAACACCTCGGTTACGTATACTGTATACCTATAACATATATTTAGAACCTATTTTTAAGTATTATTGTGCTGTTACATTATCGGAAACAATAGCCATGTCACATTATGACTTATGTAAATGTGTCAATATGCAAAGTTTAGGAGAAGTTATTTATGTATGGTTGTGTTAATGTTATACCTATATTTAGCTCGCCGAACACGAGAGATGATAATAATAATAATTTATTGTCCATAACTAAATATACAGCTGATAAACAGTAGGCACTTAGTTATAAAGTTACAAAGAATATTTTATGCTGCGAGTATCAATTTGACACTGCCTTCTAGTTTATCTTAAACCTGTATTCTAGAAGACAGATCCATCCCTTCATTTGTATTGTGTATTATAACTAACATGTTAAATATGAGATGATATATGAATCATCATTTTATGATGAATAGTATTGTCCTTGATATTTTTGTGGCAGGACTAACTGTTTTTTGTTGATCTTGATTTTGTCTTACAGTCTCTTATCTTGTTCGGTATATCACTATTAATACAGGCGAATGATTCTGAAAGATGAACTTCAAATAGATTTGAGTTAATTCACAGATTTTCAGGTAATTGTAAATTTATGTAGTTTCGAAAGTCAAAATTGTTCTGACGACGAAACGATACAAAATATGTAATTTGACTGAAATTAATGAAAAGAAGTTAAAAAGCATTGTTTATCAAAATATGAAACAGAGAGGTGTAAATTACGATCATGAACATGTTACCCCAATTAGGGAAGCCTCAGTCAGGCCGTGGACGTTATGGCTACATGCAAAATAGGAAACATGCAAAAATAAATACGAAATTTCCATTGCAATCGTAAACATTCTCTGATATGCTATCCTTGCGAACGTTGTCGGAACTGCAATAGCTAAGCGACGCCATTTGTAAGTGTGACGTCACCACAGTCTGTTCAGTCGACATGAATTGATCACTGCCAACCGTAGCCTCTTCCGCAAGCGATTCATCAGAAAATGCAACTTGGCGGTAGCTGCCTGATGCACTTGAGTGCACACTTCAATCTCCATTAAAACTATAATGGTAATTCTAAACTTGGCTGAATTTCTCAATCACAGGGATATTAGCAAGTTTAACAACATCGAAATGTTCTGATCTTTTTTGTGTTACATTACATACTAGGACTGAAAGAATGAAAGAAAAATCTGTTACAGATAAGTTGGAATCGTCAATAATTTTATTATTATATTTTTAATGACTCTACCACCGGTTCCACTGCTACTCCTAGTATGTTGCAGAAATTTTACTTTTCGACTTTTAGAACCCTAATCAACCTCACCTGCTTGTTGGGTTCATTCAGCAGGTTTTCATTAGTATCAAAATAGATCATAAACAGTACTTGTATTACGTGAAAAAGCATGGTTTATTGCAAACAAGCTCTAACTTTATGCCTGCAATTCCAGTGGTATTGCAGAGTCGTAACTCAAGATTGCAGTTGTGCAAATCCACGTCACTTGACCTTACCAGATGTGCAAGGAAATTGAAATGTGTTTTGAAATTAGCGTTCTTATGTTCTATTTTTACCATACCAGCCGACCTGGCGAACTTCGTGCTGCCTTTTAAATCTTATTTATATTTTGACGCCACCCTAGAGGCAGTGTCTTACATGAATAAATATTGTTGACAAAAAAATTATACAACAATATCTCTCAACGCAAATAATATATTTTATTTAATTTCACAAATATTTTAAATATATTCAATTTGCTTGATAGCATCGTTTGGGACCAAAGTACCTATGAAAGTCGATTATTAATTAGCCTGTATATAGTATTACTGAAACTGTAAAAACGTTATGAATTATATTTAACAAAAACCAATGTTAAAAAAATCCACCTTTATATTCATATCTTCTTCTTCTCTCTTCAACCTTTCCATGACCAATAATGGACATAGGTCTTCGCAATTCTGCACCAAATATGCCGACTCTACGCTTTTCTCGCCCAACTACAGCCGTCTTTTCGCACTTCGTCGGAGCATCGGGCTAGAGGGCGTCCTAGGACGAGCCCATCCGTATAGGGTGTAAAGACCTTAGTCGTCCACACGGGCCACGTGCGGATTGTCCGACTTTACGCACAACCTTTGAATCTCTTCACAAGGTTTCCTCACGAAGTTTTCCTTAACTGTAAGAGCGCCGAATAACGTACATAAAATTTCGCAAATTCGAAAACACATTGGTAGGTGGCTAGAGTCCACACCATTGAGTCTCCGACACTTATCGACACTCGAAATCAAATGTATTTTTATTCATTATGTATGGATCCCGTAAACTTAGCCTAAAACATATGAAGATGCTTAGACAGTATATATCAAATACAAACAAATTGTGCGTGACGGGCACTTGAAATGGGTATCCGTCCGTCCGGAAATCTCTAACATTGTTGTAGTTAGGAGGTCGTCCGGCCTTTTATCCCTACGGCGATTCTAATAAAAGTTCGCCAACTAAACGATTTGTAACTGTGAACGGATCACAGTTACAAGTCAGTTACGTTGTATGTATTCAGATAACAAAATCAAAATATCCTATTTACATGTACTATTGAATCGTTAATTGACATTTATATTTATAGTCGTATTCGATAGTCCCTTTTTTTTAATCGGTCACAAAGTATTTTTTAACCGTAAGACAAGTAAAATTTAAATATGTAATTAATATAAAGATTCATTACTGAAACACTATATTTTGCAAATAGCGGCACGATTGTGTTTCCAAATATGTACTTATACTAAGATTTGGGACAGCAAACATCTTGGTTTCTAGGAGATATTCCTAGAAACCAATCACTAAATAGTATAAAACAAGGTCACTTTTTTCCCTTTGTCCCTATATCCCTATGTATCCTTAAATCTTTAAAACTCCGCAACGGATTCTGATGCAGTTTTTTTAATAGATAGAGTTATTCACGAGTAAGGTTTATATGTATAAAAACATCCATTAAATAGTGAACAAATACTGTTATTTTTGAGGTTTCTAATGTCGTAAATAATTTCATTTTTTCCGCTTATACATTGGAAACGCACGCTGAACCCTACAAGATTTATCAAAATAATATACTAAGTACTGTATACATTAAAAAAATCTCTTATGGATATCCCACAATAACATGTTTTTGTCATTTACTTTCTACAACAAATAATAGCGAATTTTCGAAGCGATTTTAACCAATACAGCATTAATCCTTATCCAATTAAATACCTGAAATAAAATGTTGATTTGAAATAGATCTATATTGCCTTTACAGCAGATGATTTAAATGAATATTTTCGATGATATTACAGATTTAAAAATTGCGGTACGTAGCGTTTGCGGCGGTACCGGCCGACCGGGGAGGCCGGAGCGTGCCTATTACGAATATCACCATTGCACCCGTGCGAAGCGGGGGCGGGTTGCTAGTAACTATATAAATCGCAATTTCAACGCAAACAAGTTTTGTGATCGCCAAATACTTATACGAATATTTATACTATTTTGATGTCATGAAGAGCCAACGTCTAAGCTGATGTTAAATGACACCGGCGCCCATGATAATTTGAAATACCAGAGAGCACAGA
>PQWD01013105.1:0-10648 GCA_019425675.1 Leucinodes orbonalis
AACAATTATCACGTTTGACTAGTTCATGTTGTTCTATTTTAAGAATGATGCTAAACAAAAGTTTGCTTCAGTTGTACATTTAAGTTCTCAGAATAAGGACAGTAACAAATAGTTACAATAGTCGCAAAAATACTAGAAAATACAGGTTACTCCACCCGTTTCGTTATACTTATGGCGAGATTTGACTCCCGGGCTAAGCTAGTCTGTTAGGTTAATCGCTTTCGTTTTAGTAGTCATTAGACAAGTCTTAATTTTTTGTCATCATTATAACATAATGTGTGCACTGGTGAACGTGGGCCTACCCTAATGATTTCCACGCCGACCGATTCCTAGCAGTTGACATCCATTACTATTTAAACAGACAGAAAGAGATGTATATTTTTGCAATACTTCTCATTGACAAAGTTCATTGCATTTATTTTTGGGCACAAAGTTATACAAGTTACTTATATAGTGCAACAAGATGATATTCTGTATGTATAAAGGTAGATACGCAATCCGTGCCTCAAAAACGAACCGTTGAAGAGAGTACAGTTTGGACTCTTTTGTTGAGGTAAATGTGTTCGAAATTCGAAATATGTGTATGTGTGCTGTCACTGCATTCGGAACACTTTTTTCGATTGTTTTGTGAGCATATTACGAATTCATACTGTTTACATCAATACATTTTAATTAAGGCTTACTTTGCTCAAATTTTCAAGTAAATTTCTGGTTAGGTATAATACTTATTCAGTGAAAATCTTTTCTGCCAACTTGGGAAAATCTGTGACTCAAGTCTTTGGGTACACTTTATAAAATTGTCCGTTTACTTAATCTTGGATTAGGGAAATTAAAGATAAACATTTTGTTTAGAAAGGTCGTAATAAGTTAATAAAAAATGTGACAACTTAGCCAGTCCAAAAGACTTTGTCAGCATTAATATATTTAATTTTACAATCATTTCCTCAAAATTATAATCGGTTCTGAGTTCAATAATAATAATATTAAACCAGTCATTTTTACATCGCGTTAATAACAGACATATTAATTAGAATTAAGACTTAACTAATACTTAACTGTCTTAGCTTATCTCTAACATGGCTTCATGTAACGACCCCCATATAGTAGGGGCACCAGACACCATAAAGCATCAATCAGGTGTCCATCACTTAAAGCCGTAGGTTTACGAATATCCATCCCATTTTTCGGATAATCTGATGATTCAAACATAATTAAACAAATCATGTAACCTTTTTAAACTCGCTGAAAGATTCAAACTCACGATCCTGCAGCGATATCAAAATTGGCAGACAGTTTTGCAAGTCGAAAGAAATTGCAAGAATATGATCATTCCACTATTCATTCGATGGCACTCATTGCGGGAGGCCTATGTTCAGCAGTGGACGATGGTGGGCTGTTTGGTATAGTACATTCTTATAAGAAAAAGCCAACTGAGGTTCTTTAGCTCTCAGCTCTTTCAATACTAATCTTAACTTTTTGATAAGATATAATTTAAGACATCGTATGAATGTAAAAAACGGGTTACTGAGTTTCTACATACTAGTATTAGATTACGACGAAACAGAAAATTTACTAACACGTTTATTTTAATGCACCACACACACACATAATCACATACACACACGCACGCACACACACACACACACACACGCATATACATACACACTCACACTCTCTCTCACACACACACACACGCCTACTACACATACCTATTGTAAAAACATTACATACAAAGTTATATTTGTAAAAGCAAAAAATTTTTACACCTTTTAGATAAGCAAGAGCGTAGTCTCCTGACACAGGCATTTTATGCTTAAAAGCTAACTACGACAACTTTTCTGTAAATGCAGAAAAAATGTTGAAGAAATATTTATTATTATTATTATAATAAATAAATCAGGAAAAATCCAACTGTCATAAGTTTCCATGTTTTATCGAACTTGAAATTAACTAGTTCTATGTTCGAAACTAAAATTTTGCATTAACTCACAAAATGCCTTAAGGAATGCAAATGTGTACATAGATCAATAGCAGAAACGAATTTATCCCTGGAATCTAATAACTTGGTGCTATTTAGGCAAATATCTTATCCCTAGGGACGTTAATAAAACAATTCACATTTGAATATTATTTGAAATACTATAAATAAGAATAAGAAATGTCCGAATGACTTTCAGAGCGGTGATCTCTAAATTATCTTCACTTGCCAAAGACCATTTAAGTCACGGTTTGATACTTAATACTTTTATCTGATATTTTTTATTACAATGCGATAAATAGTACAATTGCTATTTTTAGTACGAATAGGTAGAATTTCGCTTGTTGAAATAATTAAGACTTTAATGGAGCCATTGCTAATTTCATCGCAGTCTCCAGCTAAAGTCAGTGTAAACAATAAATACTCTCCGATACACTTAAGGCAGTGTCAAAATCCACTTCTTCAATTTTGTTTTACAATAAGCAATTATAAACGTCAAAATACAATAAGAAATACAAGATATGAAGCAATAAATTTTTTTTATCCGCTTGCACGTCTTCCGCGATTTGACAGTTAGGTGATTTATTTTAAAATTGCAATACTAATTGGATTACATATAAATTGTGATCCAATAAACCAATAAATAATAATAATAATATCCACAGACATTCGACACAGCCATCTAGCCCCAAGTTAAGCGTGAAGCCTGTATTATGGTACTAACAACGGATAATCATACATACATAATGTTTTTGTAAACACATATATATGATACATCCAGACCATTACAAACATACATGTTCATGCACATGAATGTTTGTACTGCCTGGGGAGTGAACCCAGAACCCTTGGTGTAGTAGTCGACGTCGCTACCGCTACACCAAATAGGTCGTCTATCATTGCATTACCACACTTGTATGAATCAATGTAAGAAAAGAAAGTATAATGCGTGCTCATTCGATTACCTTGTTTTTTTATGTGATAGGGAGCAAACATACTGACAGAAAGTGAATACTGCCATCCGTGGATATCTGCAACACCAGAGGAGCTACAACATGCGTTGTCGGACTTTCTAAAAATAGTACATTATTTTCTTGAAGGTTTGCAGGTCGTATCTGTTCGGAAATACCGCATGCGGCATCTCATTACACAATTATGTGATGCGGGGCAGAAAGTTTACTGTAATAACTGTGGAATAAAATCATAAAATGTCAAACTGCCTTCATGTTCCATCTGGATAAAGTTACAAACGTATTTTTCAGCTAACTGGTCTCTTCGCAAAAGTTTTAGAACATCGCAAACAATGTATTCGATGAGATGTTGATAAGTAAAATGCAAGGAATAATAATTGGCAAAATTGTGATTGGCCACACCGTATTTATTTATTCTATTTTAAAGAGCTTATAAGCCATCTTTTAAGTGATTAGTGTCTCTAGACTTTGTCAAATAATGAACATTTTCTTTTTTTAAATTAATGTGTTTTATGAATAAAGTTCCAATCAATTTATCAATCTTCATCAGACCAGATATTGATTTATCTCAATTTCAGAGACGATTAGATTATAGAAACGATGTTGAGACGTGGATGGGAATATTTACACAGACACTTGATAATGCTGCTGTAAAACATTTTCGTGCAAAAATAAATCATTTCACATCAATCTATTTGCGGATACGGGAATAAATCTTTAATAAAATTCAAATACGAGCAAAAAAAGAGAATAAAAAATAAGAGCGTCGGTGGCTCAATGGTGTGGACTGTTGCCTTTCTACCGGGAAAGCTGAGGTTCAAATCCCGCCACGTTCCAATGTGTTTTCGAATTTTCGAAAATATATGTACATTTTCCGACGCTCTTACGGTAAAGGAAACATAATCATGTATTCAAATTTTCATATGAGTCACATATTGTCGTTTCGGTGTTTTTATTTGTCTTTTCTATTCATTGAGGATTAGCCAGTATTCTTGAAACATCAAAAAACGTTGGCGATAATTGCTTAGAGTACATACATATGTATTTTATCACAATAACGTTTCACCAATGTGCAATAAGTCACTAGTCTAGTGACGGCTCAGTAATCGGTTATAAAGTTGGAAAGACACAGTTACACAGACAAATAGCTTCGTCGTTCTTATTTCATGAAGTGACAACACAAACATATAGTAGTAGCTTACTCAGCTCCAGACTTATTGTTACGTGACTCATGCATTCTAAAGTAAATCTCAGTGTAGGAAATGTGAGAAGTTTTATTAACTGTAGGCTTATCTATTTGTTTTTAAATAATAAGACATTATATCATTTCGAAAAAAAATAATTACGTAATGTCATTTGGGTTCAATATCGCCAAATTATTATTCACACAGAATGGAGCTCATGACAGCTGTACTAAAATTTACAAAAGAATTGATTTTGTTTTTATTTATTTTTTCATTCAACCAGCACATTCGGGATCTCTATATAGCATCACGCTTTTCTATATCAACGCTTTTGGTAAGTTGGGTCATATAACCACATAGTAGACATGATTGCTGGTCATTGCTACTATGTGGTTCTTTTTTAAACGCTTTCCTATACTATATATATATATGTGTATGTTATATTAATTTTCTGAATGATTCAATTATTAATGAAATAATAGTAAAAATACTTAAAAGTCGACCTGCTCGTTTTTAAGAGTTCAAGAAAAAAAAACTTTTATCTTACCCCTTACATACAGATATCGACACTTACACAATTAATAAGGCTCAAAGCAATGATTGATACCAATCGGCATACCTACAAGTTCAATCTCAAGAAAAACTTTACTAATTACTTCTATATGTTTTGAGATTGAGTATTTCTAAAATACAGGACCATTATTAAGAAATGCATTATGTATTCTTCAATTGATTTTTTAATACGTATTTATATAAATAAAAACTGTGATATTGTTTCCAAATTCAGTTATGAGTTTTGAATATTTTTTTACTAAATATACTACATTGTTTTATTGAAAACTAAACAGGATCACTCAATCCAGATGCACATCGTCACATCGATGCAACAATTGCGTAAAGGATCGAACTGAACTTGAACTCATTACATATCTCACTGGGCCAAGTAAAATAAACAGCGTTCCATCAATCGCTCATCTTTTATCCCAATGAAGATAGCAGTCCGGATTTATGAGGATCAAAACGTAAACAAACATCGCATAATATTGATACTTTATTTACTTTTCAGCGTTCTAAAACCACTGTAGTACTTTTTTTCAAGTATCAAAACTATTTTTTGTGCTTACTTTGGTATTATAATGTGTATTTTTTGACGTTCATAAGTGGTTTTTGTAAACCTGATTTCAATAATCGGATTTTGACTTTGACTTTTCGATATGTAAGTATCGGTTGAACGTCGGTCGCTCATTGGTGTAGACTGTTAAACACAATCTCTTAAAACGTTTAATGATACGTCAGCATTTTTGTACCAGAAAAGACGAAGTAATATTATTGTAATACTGGTTTAAGAGATGGCGGTAACCCCTCTGAACGGTCTAGGAAATCATCGTGAGTAAACCTGCGCACACCTGCAATGATGTTCAAAAGTCTACCCTCTACGGATAGGCTTATGCCCAGCGGAGGTGTTGTCGCTGATGATGATTAGCATCATCCTCCTATAATCGTTTCTCTGCAGTGCACAAACCTTTCGCATAGCGCAACGAAGCTATGGGTAGCATCATCATCATCATCATTACAACCTAGAAAGTCCACTGCTGAACGAAGGCCTCCCCTAATGATAATAATGATAATGATATGGGTAGCATGCTTACAAGAAAACGTAGCATATCATCATGAGAGACATTTAACACACGTATTAATTCAAAGCGATATTGTGTCCTATTTATTGAATAAACATTTAACATTGGTGCCAATTACATGTTTTCTTGCTAATATCACGACGGAGTGCTTGTTACTGGCCTCTATAGTATTATTTATATTATTTCTTATTTCATGGGTATTTCGTTTCAACTGACAGTGAAGATTGGAAAAGAGATTTTTTATTTCTCCGTTTAGGCTGACATAATGTGGAGTCAAGTTGTTTGGCATGGCACTTTCTCTCTAATAGCGTATACGTGTTGCAAACATAGTGGTTCCCAAATGGCTTGACAACAGTAGTGTATTCGTGGCGCTATAAAACAATCCCAAGGCGCGTTAAAGGTACCAAAACGAGTAGCTAATGGTGCAAAGCCTACGAGTAATATAATATACTGCGTATTTTTATGTACAACGAAAATCAAATACGAAAATTTTCCAGAGCATTATTACTGCTTTCCAAATAAATATACAATATTTAAAGGTCCGGCTGCGCATTTCTGTGCCCTCTGGTATTTAATTTCAAATTTTTTCTTCTGTTTTGTAAACAAAATCCTTGAATGAACAAAATGTTCTTAACAGTACATTTAATATAAAAGTTAGGGGGTGGAATACCCATACATGATTGTTTAGGACAGAACAAAAATATTTGATGGATTTATCATAGAACATAATGATAATGATTAAATAAAACCAGTCAAAATATTTAAACCTCAATTAAGCTGTGCTTAGCTTTCAACTATAGTATATATATATAAGACTTACATTAGCATCAAATAATACCTGAAAATAATTTTAAAATATTCTACGAATAAGTTATCTACGGGTGTCAGTTGACATGTGAAGGTATGATATAACTTGTTATTAGTATTGTATGAAGAGATGTGACAGTTAAGGCAACAGCATTTCAATGTAGTCACGTCTTTTCTTACTCGCGTAGGCAGGTCACATCCTATTTTGCTATGATCCTGAAATATATATCAATAGAATCTTTTTGTGAAGTTTACGATCGTTGACCTTTTACACGTGCTTGTTGTTTTAAGGTGTTGGGTAAAATTTATTATAGGTAACTACGTTGTTTATTAAACTGTATACCCCGTACAATACACAAGGGCTTTCAGTACAACAGCCAATGTTACCTAGAAACTCGCAAACAAATAAATCCCCTAAAAATTTTCAACAAATTCAACAAGCAAACTCAACGTTGTTGTATTAATTGCTTTGAAATCAACAGCAAAGTAATCGAGAGAATTCATTCAGAGTTTTGATTAGCCAAATGCCCTGGGGCTTACGGAGTGTTTTTTAAATGAGGCCTAGCCTTCATAATTGGAATGAGAAGAATTCGTCCTGTTCCTTTTGTAATAATCGTACGGTTGTGTTTTGATTACTCCCAAAAATGAATATAAAAAATATGCCGCAAGCCTGTTTTTAAATTAATGACGTTATAACTCTAGGGTAATTGGGCAATTTGTCGTCACCATCTTCACACAATGTTCGTAACTTGACAACAATTATTATTGTTATTTTTTTTATGCTATAGCAGGCAAACGGCTCATCTGATGGTAAATGTCACCGCCGCCCAAGTACATTTGCAATACCAGAGGGCACTGAAAGGCCAGCAACGCCTTCAAAAAAAGAGCGTATTCCATGCGGAATACGCTCTATCTTTTTTAAGGTTGCCAGGACGTATCGCTCAGGAAATATCTCCGGCAGCAACTGATTCCACAATTTAGTTTTCGTGGCAAGAAATTATGACAAAAACGCACTTTCGAGGACTTCCATTCATCTAGGTGGTGAGGATGAAATTTTGAGTTTTGCCTCGAAGTACGGTGGTGAAATGTGGCAGCCGGAACGAGATCGAATAATTCCTCAGAACACTCCCCATGATATACGCGGTTGCAGAGTAAGGCCACATCTCTACGCAAACCCAAAGTATCGAGCCAATCGGAAATAACCGGATCGTTGACGATCCGAGCAGCGCGTCCGTTGAATGCGGTCAAATGGAAGAAGCTGGTATTGAGGAGCACCTGCCCAAAGGTGGGAGCAATATTCCAAGTAGGGACGTATTTGCGCCTTATAAAGTTGCAAGCGATGGCCCGACATGAAATATCTTTTCGACCTGTTGAGTATACCAAGCTTCTTAGAGGCCAGTTTGGTTTATGTCGTAGTTCCAAATTTTAACCCTTATCATTTCAGTTAAAGTCAAGCACAGTAAAATTTAATTTACTTTAGTTTTCCTACTATTAAAACATTTATGAACATCCAAATACATTACAAAACATTACGTTTAATTGCCAATTGAAAAAGTATCCCACACCTTTCGGGTATTAAGCGTTTTGTCAGCTTTACGCGTATTAACAATAGATGAGGCTCTGGGTTTCCCTGATCACCAGTGATGCAAGTGGTAGCCAATGATGTAAAAAAGTATAGATTCGTGATATGCTCACAAAACAATCGAAAAAAGTGTCCAAATGCAGCGACAGCACACATACACATATTTCGAATGGGCGAACATTTACCCTAAACAAAAGCCTACAAACTGTATTCTCTTTGGCGGTTCGTTTTTAGGCACGGATGGCCTATCTACCTTTACATATACAGAATATCACTGGGCTACTACCCTTAAACAACGAAAGTCATCTGATGATCAACAGAATCGAAATTATGAAATCCTTAGCTTTATCCGCGGTTTCGATCGTATTGAAGTCCAAAGATTTTGAGGATTTTTGACACTCATTGACTTTTTGGTTAAATATATATTTTCGTAAAAAGTATTCTATGTTACTTCTAATACCGCCAATAATTTGTTTCAATATGATTGGTTTAGTAGTTTCGCGTGTTATAATTATCGCGTTTAAATCAGATATATGAAGCAGCAAAAAATTTTCCTAGCAATGTATAAAAATAAAATGACGCCTTATTTTGTTTATTATTATAAATATATATAACATCATTTCTGATATCCTGTTTATTGTTTACGCTTTGAAAATACAAAATCTATGCCGAGTTTAATGGTGCTGCGCTATATTCACTTGTTTTAGTCAGGTTTTATTAACGTTATAAAATGACTGAAATAACTTTAAAAGAATCTGCTACTAGGAAATAATATGATAAACAATTCAGACCAATGCTTTTTGTATCGAAGGAATGTATGAAGATTTTAGGTTATAGAGTTTTTGGAGTTCAAGCATCAAAGTTAAGCATCTATTGCAGTCATCGAATAATCGTCATCAGCTCATTATACGTCCCACCGGGGGCACGAGCCTTCCCGAAAAGGGTGTATAGGCCTTAGTCGTCCATGCGGGCCCAGTGCAGATCGGCTGACTTCACGCACAATCTTTGAGTCTCTTCGCAGGCGGGCGTAGGTTTCCTCACGATGATTTTCCTTCACCGTAGGGCGTTGGATAAACGTACATATTATACTTTCCAAAATTCAAAAACACACTGATAAGTGCCGGGATTTGAACCTGAACCCTCCTGATCGGAAGGCCACACCAATAAGCCACTGACGCTCTTTGGGATATTTGTGATATACGGAACATAAACAACAGTTAGATCATGTTCAAAAACATGTCACTTTGATTTATGGGTCATCATCATCATCAGCTCATTAAACGTCCCCACCGAGGGGCACGAGCCTACCCGTATAGGGTGTTAGGCCATAGTCGTCCACGCGGGCCTAGTGCGGATTGGACGACTTCACACACAACCTTTGAATCTCTTCGCAGGCGTGCATGAAGGTTTCCTCACGATGTTTCCTTCACCGTAAGAGCATCGGATAACGTACATATATTTCGAAAATTCGAAAACACATTGGTACGTGTCGGGATTTGAACCTCAGCCCTGCCGGTAGGAAGGCGACAGTCCACACCATTGAGCCACCGACGCTCGCGATTTATGGGTACTAGCGTGTTATTGTAAGAATTCTACATAAATGCATTTACATCATACATACAATAAATATAAAACGATTTGCGTCACATGTTACATGGATATACTCTGAAGATTTTATCTATGAACAGACAGTTAAATTGATATGAGATGGTTTTCGAACTAGGACCGTGTTTAAGTGACGCCCCCAGGAAATATCATGTGTTAGTATATACAAGAATATGATTATGTGCTAATATTACATACTTTTGTACTTACCAGCAGTTTAGGTACGGATTCAGTTATATAAAAATAGCAATTAAAACCGATCTATATCGGTTTTCTTTAACTTAAATCAACTGGTTCATCCAACGAGCAACAGGCCCTATCACCGTCGGGAGCGCGCGTATATGCACTTGTAAACAAATAAACGTTTGAATCCGGTTTTAGGGTTTTCCCCATAAATAATCTATCTAAAAGCTTTATGAAAATGTTCCCTGAAAAACCGGTTTCAGGAACGAAACCAAACTGAAAACGTTTGGCGGCAAGTACATGATAACGGTTTAACCGGTTTCCGAGCCTTGCTAGCAGGTAATATAAATATATTCAGTAGAGAAAGAGTGGCGCTGTCTTATTTCACCTGATCTGATAAAGTAAATTAAAATTACTTGAATTTTTCCTCAAAATATATTTATTAGGTATTGATAAATCCGTCCTACAAGTGGCAATACTCCATGAAAGATCGCTGCTTCAATGTGAAGTTTCGCCCAACCAATGTCAGGGACTTTAACTTTTTGCTGCATTTGTGTATATAGACTACTATATTATGTTTAGACCAAAAATTCAAGCCTGTCATCAAACGTATGCCAGAAAGTTCAAGGTATTCATGGCGAGGAAAAATAAAAAAAATAAATGTTTACAAGAGTTTTCTCATTAAATTGACCTTTGGAGAC
>PQWD01013106.1:0-62744 GCA_019425675.1 Leucinodes orbonalis
ACTCTTTCTGGTTAATTATGGAAAGACAATCCGTGAACGTTTTCAATTAAATTTGAGTTTGTATGCTCATTAGCAGCGTTGAATTTTTAAAAAGATATATATGATAATCAAAATAGATTTAATAACAGTCGTAATGTTATCTTAAATTATTCGTAGGTTTATTCATACAAAGAATCTTGTATTAAAAACTAAAAATCATTCAGAATTTCTGTTCTTGCTAGCTTTATTAAAAATCGAACGTTATAATTAAAAAAAAGTTTTTTTTTTAGTCATAAAAGAATGAGTCATTGAAATGCATCCGTAGGATAAAATATATACATAGTGAAAATTGCATTTGTAAAACATAAAAAACTGACATCGTGAATGCATCCTTAGATCATAATAATAACATAGTGTTAAATGCTTCCCTATCAATTAATCTCAAAAGACAATTCACAAATTATCAAATTACATTCAAAAGCGTTAATCATAAAAGAAGATAGACCTTCATCATTTATATTCACATTAACTGTTCCGACTGCAATCCGTGAGAAATCGTTATTTGTAGTACATTGACTAGATATCCTTCTGCAAATGGTGCATGCAAATTACCCTCTCCTCTACTTAACTTTATTCTATCGGCTCTGATATTCTCTAATTTGTATGTAAAAGATTACGGTTGTTAATATTAAATGCTTAATATGAAATAGCACAAAATGAAAAAACTAAATGTAGCTGTATAAAAAAAGTCCAGAATAATTGTACACTTTAAATCTCTACAAGTTAAGAAGTATTAAGATAACCAGGCTTTTTAAATTAAAAACAAATAGAAGTATGAAAATATTAAGATTTACTAGTTTTCCTATTCTCAAAAAGGACAATCCCAATTTAGAACACTAAATACGGTAAACCTTATTTAATTTAAAACTTGTTACAAAATTGTTTAAAATTTTTATAAAAAACATATTACTATTTAAAATGTTTATTCAACTTCCTTTCTAAATGCCATAGTCTCTGTCTATAAGAACAATTCTAGTCAACCCATATGATTTAATTATGATATGGATAATTAACTGTCTACTATTAATATAATATATAATTGACATTAAAGTCTTCAATTTACAATAACCAGAAGTTAACTTCCGAATATAAACGTTTATAGGTATGGGAAAAATAAAGACATCCTGAAACCTTAAACACTCCTACAACATGAAATGGAAACATCAATCCTATATTAATACAAATCGTAATAATATTAGCAAAAAGTAATTTTTATAGAGTAATTACAAGACTATATTTTTTATCTTAAAAGATTATTACTATATGGTGACAAAAAATAGTAAGTTTTGATATTAAGAAAAAAATAACCTAAAATGAATAAATGATCCCTTGAGTAAAGATTTAAGTTTAAGAGTTATATTGGCTGGAATATTATTTTTATTGGCTGGGCTTGTTTTTACTACAACAATGAAAATGTATCAGAATGTTTTTAAAAAATCTATTTTTACTTATGAAGGTAATAAAGAAAGAAATGAACAAATTAAATAAATATTTTAATTTACAATAAAACTATATTTGCATATTACAATTATTTTTATAGATACAAATATATTTACGTATTACAATTATTTTATAGATACAAATATATTTTTGCATATTTCAATACATCGAAATCAATTACAAAATTTATAAATCGATATTACAATTTCATAAATATAAATATATTTGCATATATCGATAAATCCTTAAATAATATTTATAATACAATTTTATTTATTTTCAATCATATTTCTATCTACAATTTTTCTTTTTTTTTTCTTTTCTTTTCTTTTTCGCTGTACATTTCTAATTTTTTATCTGCGTTTTCTCTATTAAACAATACATTTTCTACTATACCATACATATAAAAGAACAATACAAGGGTTAGAGCTGTAAAGACCATATTAACAACAAAGAATGTATTAAAGACTGAAGCTCTCTTGCTCTTGAAATATTTTATCTTTCATTGTGTCTCCTGAAATACAACACTACAAATTAAACCTGCTAAAACAGACCCTAATCCTGTAAATGTTCCTTGATAGACAGTTTGTGAAGTAGCTTTAAGATGGGGTGGGCATAATTTCTGGGCCAATTGCACAGCTGAGCAATGAGTCAATCCAAAATTAATACCTTTAAAAAGCTCTATTCCACAAACAGCAGCATAAGAATAACTACTATCATATGGTAACATCCATAAAGAACAAATCTAATCATTTGAGCACCCTGTGCTAAAACAAAGGCCAGAAATAACCAATACGCTCAATTATTCCTTGTGCAGTAAAAAAAGTAACAATTTCGAAAAGAATACCAAATAAATTGGCAGTACTAGTTGTATTTTTATTTATAATACCTAATGGACCAGAGATTATAGAAGGATATCCTGTCAAATCAAAAGGTTTCATTTTTACTACATCCTTCCAATAGACAGTAAGAAATATAGTCATAGAAGCTCTAGTAAGTCCATTTAGTAGAATTATAAATATAAAAAACATATAATCCCAATTAAAAAGTAGTTCTTTGAAGCTTTTCCACATGTCATTTCTTGCTGTCTGTCTTCTAGTAGTATCCCAATTAATTAAATAATAACATAATCCAATTGTAATACAAGCTACTAAAATATTATAAAGTCTAAGATTGGTCCATTGAGTCGCTTCATTTTTTTTATCTGTTACAATAAATTCTACTACATAATTACAAACTGCATATCCTACAGTACCCCATAACCTTTGTGTACCATAAGTCTTAGCTCCTATATTTGGTATTTTATTAAGATATTCTAATACAATTTTATCCATTAAAGGAGTCGTACAAAGATTAGCTCCTAAATAACAGAACATATTAAGCCAGAATAGAGTAGCTGTAATTCCTCCTAAAAATTGAGTGAAAAAGAATAATTGAAAAAACAAAGCACTCAAACATAAGAAGATTATAAGAAACCATTTACTAGCACCCCATTTATCATTTAAGGATCCTATGTAAATATTCGTAAAAAATGTAATAAACATTATTGTACCAAATCCTGTTCCTACTGCACTTTCTGAAACTTTAAATTTATCTTTAGCAAATACACTCTTAAAAGTATGTAGAGTATAAAATAACATGGCTATTGAAAAGAACAATACTTTTGGAATAAGGAGAAATCTCTTATTTAAATTTCTAATAGTTTCCATAAGGGGTATAAAAAAATCATATTTCTGTTTGTTTGTATTTATCAAAATGTCTCATTTAAAAATTTTAAATGCATAAAAAATGATTTTATTTATACTTTGGAAAAAAAAGTTTGTTTCTTAAAAACAACAAACTCTCTTTTGCATAAATGAATTATAAATAATACTATTACTTTATCTAGGCAAATATAAAAAAAAATATTTTTTGACAGCACAATGAGGTTTATAAAATGTTTGTAATTTTATTTATAAAACACAATGAGGTTTATAAAATGCATGTGATTTTCTAATTTATAAGAAACAATTAAATTTTAAAAAATGTATACGGTTTTATAAAACTAATTAAATACAATTTAAATAACTAAATACTTATAGAACACAATTATAATATATAAGCTAATATAAATACTTATTAAATACAATTTATATAAATGAATACTTATAGAACACAATTATAATATATAAGCTAATATAAATACTTATTAAATACAATTTATATAAATGAATACTTATAGAACACAATTATAATATATAAGCTAATATAAATACTTATTAAATACAATTTATATAAATGAATATTCATAAAACACAATTATAATATATAAGCTAATATAAATAAATACTTATAAACCTCCATTATATACAAATTATACGCATAAACTAAAAAGATTATTATTTCCTGTAATTTGTAATTAAACTTACACAATTATTAATTTATAAAAAACTGTTTATTTTTTAATTCGGATTGTGTTTACATTTATTTCTTCATCATTAAATATTTTTTCTATAATTTTTTTACAATAATTTCCTAATTTAAATCTTTTTACGTTTTTCTGGTAAAAAATACAAATTTCTCTCAAATGTAAAATTACAATTTTAAAGGTTGTTATATTTTCTAACAAATTTGACCAAATAGTCTTTTTATAAAAATCCTCTAAAATTTGTAATATTTTTTGTATTTCTTCTGTATTTTTTAAATCTAAAGATTTTGAATGTCTCCACACGAGTTTTAAAGGTATTTCATTTTTTACTAAAAATGGCTTATCTAGTAAATTTAAAAACACTTCTAAGATTTGACTCATTTTACTATTTAGACACAAATTTGTTAATATATCACTTACTATATCAGAAATTTCATTATTCCTTATAATATTAATTAAATCTATATTTACTGATTCTAAAGTCTCTTTTCTTACTTGTTCACAAAATGTTTTACTTTGACTCAATTTTAATAAACATTTAAAATTAGTTTAGCGTAATTAGGTCTGTGAATAACATCAAGTAATTGAATAGAAATACTAGAAATTATAGAATTAGCAGAAAATAATATTGAGTCGATATTTGAATCAATTATAACAGATAACTTTTTAAAGGCTTCTTCACTTTTATTTTGATCAGAATCAATTATGTTGTCTAAAATGTCTTCTAAGTTTTCAATGTTCTTTTTAGGACTTAAAAAATCTTTTCTAAACTTTTTTAAATCTGGAGTTAATCTTGTTTGTGACAAATTCAAACAATCTAATGATTCCTCAATATTTATTTCTTCTATATCTTCATTTTTAATATTTGGACAAATTAAAGAATCTTCTTTATCACTAAAAAAAACTTCTCTATTATTGTTCATATTACAATCTTCTTTATTGACATTTATATGTTTATAATTATCTTCTCTATTAGTATATTTATTACAATCTTTTATATTAATATTAGTATTACCTTCTCTATACGTATACTTATTATCTCTATATTATAAAATGATAAGAAAAATCTGTATTTAATTTTTTAACCCCTATTTTTTATAAAATCGAAAATTTAAATGTAAAAAAAGAGCTTTACTGTCTCTATTTTATTACAAAATAATGTTTATTTTGAGTTTAACTTTGTGTTTCATATTTTTTTGATGCTTTGTAACCAAGTTTGAAACATTTTCATGTAATTACAAATATGATATGTCCAAAGTGTTTATAGACTTTATAACATTGTGATTATGATTAATTGATACAATTTAGAGGATTTTAAGCTATTTTCTATAATTTTTTGTTTTTCTTAATTTTTCTAGAATTTTCTAGAATTTTTAGAATTTTTAAAATATAAATAAGAAAAAAAATTTACCCCTATTATGTTTATAAACAATCTGCAAAATAAAGATTTAAGTAAACAAAAAAAAGCAACACTAAATGAAGATGACTTAGCCACTTCATTTGAAAAAATTGTAAATATAAAAAAACATGGCTGTGAAACAAAAAAAAGGAATACCAGTATATTCAGTTTCACAGAGGAAGCAAATGTAAATATAAATTTATACAACTATAACCAAGACATTGACGAAGCAATGAATATGCTCACCCAAGTTGGGCCAATTTTCATTCAAAATACCGATACTGGCAATCAAGTTTCTCCTATAATGACAGAAGAGCATTTCTGCGGAGATTTAAGTGTCAAGTGTATCCATTGTGGTGCACTTAACTTTGCAGAAGAAAGTAATAGAAAGGGTTCTTTTAAGAACTGCTGTCATTTTGGCAAAGTAAGACTTGAAGAAAGAAGAGAGTACCCAGAGTTATTAAAAAGATAACAGGTACTAGCAATGAAGCTAAAAACTTCAAAGCCAATATTAGGTCTTACAATTCAGCTTTATCTTTTTCTTCTCTTGGTGCACAAATGGAAATTAAGAGCAATGGACCATATTGTTTAAAGGTCCATGGTCAAATTTACCATTGTGTATATCACCTTGACAATGTTAATGGTGAAAGAAAGTATTCTCAACTTTATGTTGTTGATACTGAAATGGCCACTAATATTAGAACAAGCAATGCTGCCAATAATAAATGTGATTATGGCACAATGTTTGTTTTAGATGAGACAATAAGAGCTATAAATCCATATAGCAATGCTTACATGAACATGAAAAATGTTGTTATGGAGGCTAAAAAAATGGGTAAAAGTGTTGAGGAATATAATATGGTCTTTAACAGGAACATTAATAGAGATCAGAGAAGATATAACAGTCCCACTGCCAGTGAGATTGCAATGGTCTTTTCTGATCCTAATGGGGAGCCACCCTTTGATAGAGATGTAAGAATCTACACAAAGGGTAAAAGCTTTGATAGTGAGCATCTTAATATATTAAGTCCTCACATTGACCCAATGTCATATGTTCTTTTTTTTCCACATGGTGAAACAGGATGGCAACCAAATTTAGCATTGATGTCGTACCACAATATACTTCAAAAGATATCAATGCTTCAATATAAAATAGCCCAAGTAGCCATTAAAGAGGGAAACTTCAATCCCATTTTATATGGAGGAAAGCTTTTTCAGCAGTGGATAATCGACTCTTATTTGCAAGTAGAAGCAAACAATTTAAATTATATTAAATTGAACCAAAAAAACTTAGAGTTGATTACTACAAGGGAATGGTGGACTACATTAACAATGGGTCTTCAGAAACAAGTAGACCTATTATATTGCCATCCACATTCCAAGGGTCTCCAAGAAATATGAAGGAAAGGTATCACGATGCAATGGCCATAGTAACTAAACATGGGAAACCAGATTTGTTTATAACTATGACCTGCAATCCAAACTGGCCCGAAATTAAAAACAATCTGTTTGAAGGACAGACTGTTTCAGATCGACCAGATTTGGTTGCTAGAGTCTTTAATCTCAAGTTAAAGGCTCTTTTAAGTGATATTCTTTCGGGAAAAGTATTTGGAGAAGTAATAGCACATGTGTATAGCATTGAATTTCAAAAGAGGGGTCTTCCACATGCCCATATGCTATTTATACTAAGGGATAAGATAGACACTGCCGATAAAATTGACAAATATGTGTCTGCTGAAATTCCTGATAAGACAAGTGATGTTGGGCTTTATAATAAAGTGTTGAAGCATATGATACATGGTCCATGTGGTATTGCCAATATGCAGAGTCCATGTATTGAAAATGGTGTTTGTACTAAAGGATTCCCAAAAGAGTTTAGTGATAACACTATTATAAATAGAAGAGAATATCCTCAATACAAAAGAAGAAGTAATACATGTGTGGAAATCAAGAAAGGTATGGTTTCTAATTCTTTTGTGGTCCCATATAATAAGTATCTTTTGGCTAAATATAATTGTCATATTAATGTTGAAGTCTGCACTTCAGTAAAGTCCGTCAAGTATATTTTTAAATATATTTATAAAGGTTATGATTGTGCAGAATTAGAAATGACAAACAATAATGAGATTAGCCAATTTCTCAATACAAGGTATGTCTCTCCGCCTGAAGCAATGTGGAGATTATTAGAAAATAAGATGCATGATAGGTCTCATGATGTCATAAGACTTCCAGTGCATCTTCCACAAGAACAAATAATAATCTTTGAAGAGGGGAAGGAAGACGAGAGAATTAATAGGGGTGATCTCGATAAGACAATGTTGTTGGCTTATTTTAAGCTAAATTTAGAAGATCCAGAAGCCCGTAAGTATTTTTATAGTGAGATACCTAATCATTATGTATACTCTAAGGGCGAATGGAAGAAAAGACTTCGAGCCAACAACAAAATAATAACTCGAATGTACGCAGTATCTATGATGGAAAAGGAGAGATTTTATCTCAGACTTCTCCTTCTTAATGTTAAAGGTAGTACTTCGTATGAAAGTCTTAGAAGTTTTAATACGACTATATACAATAGCTTCGAAGAGGCGGCCGAAGCAAGAGGATTGTTAAACACGGATAAAGTTTGGGAAGGATTTTTAGAAGAAGCAGTAGCAACACAATCTGCTCACATTGTCAGATTGTTGTTCTGCTACATCTGCTCAGTAAATCGTCCAAGAAATCCAGTTGAACTTTATAATAAGTTCAAAGAAGATATGATGGATGATTATACTGAAGATCAAGAAGACAGATTGCTTAACTTTATTTCAAATAAGTTAAGCAATCATGGCTGGAGTTTAAAATCGTTAGGGCTTCCTGAGCCAATGAATTGGAGCACCGATCTTGATGATCAGCAATTAGAGAGTAGAAAACACCATCTCAAATTTAAATAAAGGACAAAGAGAAGCTTTTGATAATGTTGTAGCTTCTATTGAAAAAGGAGGAAGATTATTTTTATAGATGGACCAGCAGGAACAGGTAAAACTTATCTTTATAATGCAATAATTTATCAGTTGCATAAAGATAAGAGAAGTGTAATACAGTTGGCCACTACAGGTATAGCAGCAGATTTACTTGCTGATGGAAGAACAGTGCATAGTGGAATGAAGCTACCTGTTCCTTTGAATGAAGCAAGTATTTCAAAGCTAAAAGTAAATTCCCCAGAAGCTACAAGATTAAGAAATGCATCATTGATACTGATTGATGAAGTATCAATGATGTCTAAATATGCTTTAAATGCGATAGATGAAGTACTTCGAAGACTTTGCAATTCCGAGCAGATCTTCGGGGGAAAGGTTATTGTATTGGGAGGAGATTTCAGACAAACAGCCAACGTTGTATTGAGAGGCTCTGTCAATGACATTGTCGAGTCATCAATACAAAGTTCGAGTTTGTGGAGACATGTTGAGATCCTTAGGCTTTCTGAGAATATGAGAGCTCAGGATCAACCTGAGTTTACAGAATGGCTAATGAAGATTGGCAATGGTTCTATTAATGATGGTCAGGATGAAGTCTTGATTCCTAGCAATTACCTTGAAAAGAATGATATCGTTAAAGCAGTATTTGGGGAAAAAGAGCTCAAGGTCGGAGACGAATCAGTGAACAGCAAGATAATATTGGCCACTAGAAATGAGGATGCGAATGTATTAAACAATCAAGTACTCAATCTTCTAGAGGGTCAAAGTAGAGAATATTGTTCAGCTGACAGTATCATTTCAGATGATCCCACAGATTATTTGAGATATCCAATAGAGTTTCTGTACAAGCAACAACCATCTGGAATGCCTCCACATTTACTAAAATTGAAAGTGGGAGCAGTAGTGATGTTGTTAAGAAACTTGGATCCTAAGAGTGGGCTTTTGAATGGTACAAGATTAATAGTGAAGGAGTTACATACAAACTTTATCATTGGACAAATATTAACAGGAAAAGCAAGGAATACAATGGCAGTGATTCCTAAGATCGATATGATCCCGAGTGAGAGTATACTGCCATTTGTACTCAAGAGAAGACAATTTCCTGTCATTGTGTCTTATGCAATGACGATTCATAAAGCACAAGGACAGTCCTTTGATACTGTGGGAGTATATCTACCAGAGCCGGTATTCACTCACGGACAATTGTATGTTGCTCTTTCGCGAGTAAAGCAGGCGGCAAGATTGAAAATCTATCTTCCAAAAGATGCTAAAGGCAAGACTAAAAATATTGTCTACAAAGCACTCTTAACTGGAGGATAAGGGGCGGCAAGATATTGGCTGTACAGTTGCTTTTATAGTACTGTTAAGCATTTTTTGGTGGTAGGAGGCTAGATGATGCGAGGGGCGTTTGCTTACAGAAGCTATGCTATTAAGCAATACAAATTTGATTGGTAATAAGCTAGATGACGCAAAAGGGCGTTTGCGTAAAAGAAGCTATGTCTTATGCCTTAAATTATTGCCTGTTAGAAAGCTAGATGATGCGAGGGGGCGTTTGCTTACAGAAGCTATGCTGTTTTTTGCATCAAAATTTATGGGGTAGGCGGCTAGATGATGCGAGGGGGCGTTTGCTTACAGTAGCTATGCTTTTTTTTTGCAATTAATAGTGAGATTAGTAAAGTTTGAAAAAAAAGCTTTAATGATTTAGAAATAAAATTGTCTGTTATTATACTTAATCCCGTTCTTAGAACGGGTAGCTATGCTAGTCTTCATTAAAAACATTATTCTTACCTTCCTTAATATTTTTAAACCCTTCTTTGTTAATATCTTCAATATTATCATCTATAAATTTATATGTCATTGACTTCTTTGGTGTACTAAAAGTACACGTATTAAATTTAGGAACAATTTCATTTTTAAATTCAATAAATTCTAAAAAATCTTTACTATTTTTTTAAATTATAAATAATTTTGTCTCTATCTAAATCTTTTACATATTTCTCTAATAATTTTATAATCCATTCTTTAGAATTTTCATCATAAATATTTTTTAATACTAAAAATAACTTTGTCACGGGATAAACTCTGTCAATCATAAAAAACTCTTCATAAAAGTTTTTAGTAATAAAATGAGACACAAGGGAATGGCATTCGTTTTCTGATAGAATGTATTTTTTAATAATACAATCAATTAAAAGACTATTAAAGAAAGTGGATTGTACATCTCTCATTAAATAATCTTTTATAATCTCACTTATAGATTTCTCATTATCTGTATCTTGCTCATTTTTAGATTTATTATTAATATCATCTAAAGAATGCTCATTCTTAGATTCATTATTAGTATATTCTAAAAATGCCTGTTCTTAGATTTATTATTAAAATCATCTGTATATTGCTTATTCTCAGATATACTATTAGTGTCATTATGCTAGAATTTGTTATATTAATTATGACGTCATCCTTCATATTAATTTAATTTTTTCTTTTTTCATTTTCCAATTCTAATGTTTTTTTAACTCCTCTAGTACTTTTTTTCTTGTATTCCAGTTACAGGTATTTTTTAAAATCTCTTCTATCATTTTTTCATTCTTCTGATAATCTTTATTATTTTAATTAGTTCTATAAACTTTCTGCCTTTTTTTATTTTACAAATTTCTTCAACAAATATTTCAATTACTAAAGATCTATCTAGTATTCTTAATAATTCAAGAATTTGATTTCTCATTTTTAATTCAGTACTTTTATCAATACAAAAATAAATTATAATTTCTTGTACAACAAAGTTTTTACAAATTTGTTGTTTCCTACTAATTAAAATATCAATATATAGAATATTAACCTGAAAATTTGCATCTCTAACATTATAAAGAAATTTTGTAAATAAAAGTATGTCTTCGTTTATAAACAAGTTTATATTTGTTTTATGAATTCAAGTCTGACTGTCCATAATTTATCTTGTAAATTGGGTATTTTTCATAAAATGATTCTAAAATTTCTTTATCAGCTTGTGGATATCCTTTTCTATTTATGATTTTAACATTCTTATTATTAATATTATTATTAGTACTACTCTTATTATCAATACTATTAATATTATTATTAGTACTACTCTTATTATCAATACTATTAATATTATTATTAGTACTACTCTTATTATCAATACTATTAATATTATTATTAGTACTACTCTTATTATCAATACTATTAATATTATTATTAGTACTACTCTTATTATCAATACTATTAATATTATTATAGTACTACTCTTATTATCAATACTATTAATATTATTATTAGTACTACTCTTATTATCAATACTATTAATATTATTATTAGTACTACTCTTATTATCAATATTATTTTTATTATCAATATTATTATATTCTTCTTTTAAGTTTATATCATTCTTTTGCTCATTTAATTTTTTTATTAAATCTTTATTAAGTATCTCTTTATTAAATTCCAATACATTTAATGCTTCTATGGCCTGTTTCTTACTTGTCCATTACCATCCTTACTACATTTTATTATTTCTTCAATAACTTCCAAATCTGCTATTTTTAATTTTTGACAAATTTCTATTAAATTACATTTTAATTCAGGGCTTTTTGATTTAAAAAATGTCACATCTATTTTTTTTATATCCAAATGAATTAATGTTTCCTTAATTTTATTTGTTAAATTTTGTTTTTTATCTTTCAGTCTCTCTATTAATCCACTTATTATTTATTATTGTTTATCTTAAATTTTTTAATAATCTCCAATAAAGTATAAAATACTTGATTATTGGGATCATTAATTTTATTATATAATAATCTATTTTATTAAAATCTTTACTATTTAAAAATCTGTTAATACTTCCAATCTAATATTCCATTTTGGATCATCTTTACTAATATCAAATCTTTTACTTCTTTAATTACAGGATTATTTATTAAAGTGTCTTCTAACTCTTTTAATAAAATAGGTTTTATATTTAAATAATTTCTAATATCATTTCCTACTATTTTGTATATTAAAATTGTTAATTTCATCCCTTCACTTCACAGTATTATCAGAATGATTAATTATATTTAATGATTCTAATACTCCTTATATTTATTATTTCTATTATACCATTCTATTATAGATATTATAATATTTATAACTATCTTTGGATTTTTATTAGATAATAAAGATACTAATTCAGGTATAAGATCAGAATCTTTTATATTTTCTATAAGATTAAAAATTCTATTTTTTTATACTTGTTTATTATTTCCTATTTGTAAAAATATTTTACTAACCTGAGATGTTGAGATAATAGGGGCCTTAAGAATAGAATCAATTGTTTCTAATGCTGGATATAGTTTCATTCTGTAATAAATATAGAATGTCTAGATGTCTACCTTCTTTAAAATGATTTCCTAATTCTAAATAAGCTTCTTGTCTTTCTTTCCAATTTTTTTGATTTTATTTTTTCCGAGTACTCCTGTTTATGCCAGGGAAATAAATTATAAAAAAAACAAATTTAAAAGAAAATTTTAATGTACTAATAAATATAATCGAATAATTGATATATTACTATTGCAATTGTTATTAAATAAATTATATAAATTGTAATATATTATTATTTCATATTGTGATGATTTTAATATTATCACTACAACTAAACCTGTTTTTAAATATTATTATATAAATTGTAATATATTACTATTTCATATTGTGATGATTTTAATATTATCACTACAACTAAACCTGTTTTAAAATATTATTAAAAAAAACCTCTTTAATTTTATTTTTTTACCCTCAATGAATATTAATAACTTACTGGATAAACTTATCTCTTCTAGAAATTTCAAAGAATATGCTTACGCTTATAATACTCATTCTTCTCTTCCATATTATAAATCTATAATGCTTTGTCATTTACCTTACAAGTAATACTAAAGAATATTATAAATATTTACAAACTATAACAAATGAAGAAGCTGCTTCTGAAGAGATAAATTTTATAATTCAATTAATCTTCTTATTAATACTTGTAATCTAAAGAAAATAAAAAGAATTAAGAGCAGAAGAATATCAATATTTTATTGATAAGATTATTAATATGACTTTACTAAATGAAAGAGAAGAATATGAAAATAATAATGACAATGAATATTATAAAGATGTTGTAAAAGATTGTATGACTATTATAAAAAAATAAACAAAATTTCTTTGTATTCTATAAATGTTAATTTTAAATATTGTATTGTGTAAATATTGCATTATGTAGATATCATTTATTATTATTAAATGCATATTTCTATATTATCATTTATGCAACCGTTAAATGTAAATATCATCTAGTTGATATTTTAATATTACCATTAATTATTATTTATACAATGAATAATACTAACATAATACAATTAGTAATACAATGAATAATACTAACATAATACAATGAATAATACAATTAGTAATACAATGAATAATACTAACATAATACAATTAGTAATATTACCATTAATTATTATTTATACAATGAATAATACTAACGTAATATTATTAAGTGCATATTTTTTTTTGTTAATTTTTATGAACCCATAAAATGGTAAGTGAAAATTTATTTTAATTTTAGGGAAATATTCGTAATAGAGTTATAAAAAGAGCAGCTAGACAAATTGTGGAAAAACACTTTCTAAGTCTTGATAAAACCTTTGAGGATAATTTATTGGTAGTTCAAGATGTAGCACTTATCCAATCTAAAAGAGTAAGAAATCAAGTTGCTGGGTATGTTACACATCTCTACAAGTGTATTCTTAAAGGAACAGCTAAGAAGTTATATATTAAAAGTCATGAAGATGAAAGAGAGAAGAAAGAAAATATTATGCCAAAAGATTCAATTATGGATACAGATGTTGTTGAAGTAGATCCTATTACTCTTGAAATGCTTAATAAGAATAAATACAGAGGAAACTTTAAATTAATAACTTATTAAAATTTTTTTAATAAAATAATATTTTATAATATAAATAGTACTTTCCTCTTATTATTAATAGTATTAATAAATAGTATTAATAAATAGTATTAGTAATAAATAGTATTAATAATAAATAGTATTAATAATAAATAGTATTTTATAATATAAATAGTACTTTCCTCTTATTATTAATAGTATTAATAATAAATAGTATTATTATAAGTATCAATAATAAATAGTATTATAATAAATAGTATTATAATATAATAGTATTAATAATATTTATAACGAGAACTCAATAATTTGAGGCTAGTCAAATATCATTATTTAAATTTATATTTTAAAGTAAACATAGTTGACAATAAAATTGCATCACTAGCATAACTCAGGAAATATAAATTTATTATTAAGAAAGTATATACAAGAAATTGTAAACTGATTATTTTAATATTTAAGGTCATTCTCTTTATTATAAATCCAGGATATTTGTACTTTAGTTCTTCCTGTAAATACTTTGTAATGTGATAACACTAGAAAATTAAAGAATTAATAAATAATTGAGATTTACAATTATTAAGCAGTCTAGTACTGAAAAACATATTAACTTTATATTACAAATATTAATATACTTACAATTGTACAAATATTAATATACTTACAATTGTACAAATATAAAAGAATAATTATTTATTTCAAATGACCAATTGCTAGTACATAATCTTTTACCAGTTCATCTCCATGATCACTGTAATCGTGAACACCATCATCAATAATTAAAGCATCTTTATTCCACACAAATACAAAAAATAAAAAATATAATATTACATGTTTATTTCTATTCATAATATTTACTTATATTCCTTCTTTTTATATGTTTTGTGTTTCATTAATTGACAAATTAAAAGAGAAACAAAAAACTTAAAAAAGATTAGAAATTTTGTATGTTATTTTTTACTTATTAAAATGTACTGCACATCACAAACATATAAGAGCTGATATTGGAGATAGGGAACATAGGATATGGGATATGGATGGACCATGTCATGGTTGTTTACAAGGGGAAGACTTTAATGATGAATATCGACATTTCCAAGAATAGTAATAAATTATATTATTATTTTAAAATTTATTACTTTATAATTCAATACTTATTGATTCAATTCTTTAATTATTTTATATAAAGTAGTTCATTCTATAAATATAAATTTAGTATTTCTTTGTGAGATAAAATAGAATCTCTCTTAGTTATAAATTCACATTTTTAAATTTGCAAATTTTTTTACCCTTAAAAATGGTATTAGGAAAACCAAAACAAAAAAATCTTTTACTCCAAAACTTACTAAAGACCAGAAAGAAGAAAAAGAACTTCTTATTACTAAGAAAATTACAAAATTAGCTAATGCTATAAAAATACCACCAGCAATCAACCAATTTAAAACAATCTTAGAAGAAAAAGATTTTAAAAGGGCTATTGATCTTTTTAGTAAATACAGACCAGAGACTCATGACGAGAGACTTGAGAGATTAAAAAAGAAAATCCTAAAGAAGGTCCAAACAATTATTACTAAAATGGGTATTCGTCATGTCACTAGACTTATAGAAACTAAAAAGCTAAATTTGTACTTGTTGCTGCTGATGTGACTCCAATTGAAGTTGTTTTATTTATCCTACTTTATGCAAGAAAATGAATATTCCTTATGCAATTGTTGAAAGTAAAGAAAAACTTGTAGTGTGGTAATTTAAGAAACAGCTATTTTGGCTTTATGTGATTGAAACCAGAAGATAAAAAGAATTTTCTGATTTAATAAAATAAGTAATGAATTATTTAGTGAACAATATGAGTCACATTTGACAGATGGGGAGGAGCGCTATTAAAAATTAAATTATTTTAATATATGAGGTATGTCCTGTGAATATATTACACGTGTAAAAATATTATTTTTACATTTAATCTTAACTTTTAAAATAAGAATATTGTTTGCAAAATAAAACTTTTTGTCTAATTTTACATTTGCATAAATAAAAACTTTTGTCTAATTTTACATTTGCATAAATAAAAACTTTTTGTCTAATTTTACATTTGCATAAATTACTAAATTAAGTTTTTTTTGTCAAATTTATTGATAAGAGTATTTTTCAATTGCATAAATGAAAACTTTTCTCATTTTTTATCTGCATAAATGAAAATTATAAATTATAAAAATAAAAGGCTTCTGGCAAAATAATGAATATGCTGTAAAAAACTATTACATTTAAACTTACAAAGTTATAACTGAGTGTTTATAATTTTAAATTGACACAAAAATATTTGTAAGGTAACTATTTTAATAAAATTGTTATGTAAGAATAACTAATCTGATTGATTATTATAAAAGTTTACTAGAAGAAAGCTTTAACATTTTGATCATAATAGAGAAAGTTTTAGGTCAGGGACTTACACAATTTTTGTGTCTAGTAGACTATTAACATTTATAGATCAGTAGATAATAAAAATATAAAAGCATAAACTGGAAAGTAGGGATACTATTCTTAAAAGAATCTTTTTACTAGTCACTAAAACATAAAATATAAATTATTTTTATATGTTTTAACAATATGTAAACCTATGTAAAATATTATATTAGTATTTATTTATATTAGTATTAGTATTTATTAGTAATATCTTTATTATAGTTTAGTAATATTTTTATATTAGTGATATCTTTTTATTAGTATTATATTTATATTAGTATTATATTCTTTATAAGTATTATATTAGTAATATCTTTTTATTAGTATTAGTAATATCTTTTTATTAGTATTAGTAATATCTTTTTATTAGTATTAGTGATATCTTTTTATTAGTATTATATTTATATTAGTATTATATTCTTTATAAGTATTATATTAGTAATATCTTTTTATTAGTATTATATTCTTTATAAGTATTATATTAGTAATATCTTTTTATTAGTATTATATTAGTAATATCTTTTTATTAGTATTATATTCTTTATAAGTATTATATTAGTAATATCTTTTTATTAGTATTATATTAGTAATATCTTTTTATTAGTATTATATTAGTAATATCTTTTTATTAGTATTAGTATTATATTTGTATTAGTATTATATTTGTATTAGTATTATATTTATACTAGTATTATATTCATGTTTATTTAGCATTATATTTAATATTGATAATAATCTAAACATATTAACCAATCAAAAGCTTCTAACAAAAACTTTATTTTTACAATAAAACATAAAAATGATTTAAATTTAAAATATAGCTTTTTGTGTTTCTTTACTTTCTCACATACAAAAAAATTAATAGTTTATGTTTTTAATTAAAATGTAAATTTGTTTGTTTATTTTATTTGTTACAGGTTTGTTATAAAAGTAGAAACTAAAACAAAATCTAATAATGCAAATTTTTGTTAAAACACTAACAGGAAAGACAATAACCTTAGAGGTTGAACCTAATGATTCTATAGAAAATGTAAAAGCTAAATACAAGACAAGGAAGGAATCCACAGATCAACAAAGATTAATATTTGCAGGTAAACAGCTTGAAGATGCAGAACTCTTAATGACTATAATATACAGAAGGAAAGTACTTTACATTTAGTTTTAGGTTAAGAGGAGGTAATAAATAAATTTTTAGTAATAACATATTTTACAATTGACTTTTAAATTTATTAAATGACATGTTGTATAAATTTTTATAAAATTGATTTATTACAAATATCTATGTAATACATTAAATGATGTAATTGAACTATTACAAATTTGTAAATTGAACTATTTAATGTCCTTACAATATAAAATGAATTATTCAAATGCAATATTACTTTATAATTCAAATATTAAATATAGTTCAAATATTAATTATATAGTTCAACTATTTATATAATTCAACTATTTCAAATATTAATTATATAGTTCAAATATTAATTATATAATTCAAATATTAATTATATAGTTCAAATATTAATTATATAATTCAAATATTAATTATATAATTCAAATATTTATATAATTCAACTAATACAATATTCTCTATTATAAGTTTAATATTCACATTTCTTTACTACTTGTTTTTTAAAATAAAATATTCCCTTAAGAAAATGGACAAAAGTTCAAAATTCGGTATTACAGGAGCTTTATCTTTGCAGGAAAGCACTTTATTAGAAAAACAACAAAGTAAAGAAATGGATAAATTTATCCAAGATTGTGGATTTTTTGAAGATGAATCTGAAGGTCTAACTCGTGAAAGAGTTTTAGGGAGATTAAACTCTTATTAAAATTTGTACAAAAATTGTCTAGTAAAGAAAATAATAATTCTTTTGGTGGTAAAATTTACTTTTGGTAGTTACAGATTGGGTGTTCATAGTAAGAGCTGATATTGATGTTATGTGTTGTACCAAGACATGTTACTAGAAAAAGTTTTTTTACTGATTTTATGAAATATTATTTGAAGATAGTGACGTAAAGAACTTACAAAAATAGAGAGCTTATGTTCCACTTATTAAATTAGTTTCAAGTATTCATATAGACTTAACATTTGCAAGGTTAAATTTAAACTGCATAAATGAAAATGTTAATTTATTGAATGACTCATATTGAAAAATATGGATGATAAATGTGTAATTAGTATTAATGAAGTAGAGTTACAGATGAAATACTATTTAATACCAAATGTAAAGACATTTCATTCTGCGCTAAGATGTATTAAATATTGGCTAGAAAAGATGTATTTATGAAATTCTTATGGTTATTTTCCAGGAGTGGGATTTCAATTCAGTAGCGAGAATTTGCCAGTTATTTCCAATGCTTCATCTTTTACAATAGTTTATAAATTTTTTGAAATTTATTCTTCTTGGAAATGGCCTACACCTGTTTTATTAAAACCTGTAGTAGATTTAAATTATAAATGAAAGTTTGGATCCTAAATATATCCTGCTGATAAATATCAAAAAATGCCTGTTATAACACCAGCTTATCCTTCAATATGTGCAACACACAATATAACTGCTAGTACACAACAACTTATAACAAATGAATTTGCTAGAGGATTTGAAATAATTTCAGAAAAAGGAAATGTAAATGAAATACTAAAAAAGCTGTGTACTACCTCCGAGTTTTTTTATAAATATAAATCTTATATTCAAATAAATGCTATATCTACTGATATTACAGATCATAAACTTTGGGAGGGATTTATAGAATCAAAAATACGAATATTAGCTACTAAACTAGAAGCCCTTGATGAGGTTTTGTATGCTATTCCATTTCCTAGGTCATTTGAAATACCAACCGATAAAATAATATTTTTTAATTATAAAATTTGTAATGTAAAAAAATGTACTTCTTTTTTTATCGGATTAGAATGTCCAAACACTAAAACAAAAAAAATCTACATAAATAACCCAGTAAATGAATTTATTGAGTTTGTTAACAACTATGATAAAAAAAAAGATAATATGTCAATAGAAGTTGGAAGCATGAGAAGAAAGGATGTACACACTTTCTTTTCTGTAATTTATAGAAATTAAATTGTTATTTTTGTAATACTTAAATTGTTATTTGTAATATTCAGGTTTTTATAAATTAAATTGAAATTAATTGTTATTTTTTAATGAAAGCTTTGTTAAATAAATATTACTTTTGTTGTATTTATTAATCATCTTTAAATACCTAAAATAATATTATTAGGATTAAGATGAAAATAAAGCTTATACATTTTAAATTTGAATTTTTCAACATCCAAACACTTTAAAATGTTCAGAAGATAAAAAGGTACTGACATTTTTAGTAGATTAGTGTTTTTATGAAATTATGAAATACAAAAGTGTAAAATTTATAAATTGAAAATTGAGCATATCACACCAAAAAAGTTTTAATTTAAATTCAAGTCAAGGGACTTTATAGACGAGATTTTAAATATTGTTTAAAAATAATAGGGTATTATTTTTAAATCTTCATTTTAATAAGACAATATTATTTATAAAGTTATATGTAGTAAGATATTGTTATAAACCTTCAGCATTTAGTATCTTCAAGAAATGAGCTGAAAGATTTAAGTAAAATTATTAGAAAGAGAACATAATCATCAATTTTAGATGTTATTATGAGTATAAAAAATTAACACTTTAATATTTTTATTAGAAAATCAACAACACTATTTGAATATATTTTTATAAATCAGCAACTATTAATATATTTATTATGGTATCAGCAACTTATTTATTATTTTAAAATCAACTGATGAGGCTTCTACAAAAAATAAAAAGTCATATTGTGATAAACAAAATGAAAAATAGTTCATTCAAATTTCTTAAATTTTGTTGTTTATTTTTTTTGGCGGGATAATTTCCCTCCTTTTGTTTTCCAAAAATATAAAAATAAAAATTAATAAACCCCATATGGCTTCAGGTAAAGGAGGAAAAAAAGATCCACAATCTCAAGCTCACGATCACGAATCATCAGGAGCTAGTATTTTTAAATCTTCACAAATCAAGAAAATTTTAAAAAATTGCTCTAAACAAAGAATTTCTAAAGATGCTTGTAAAGCTGTCTCTGCCGTATTAATTTACATTATGAGTGAAATTATGGATGGAGCAAGAAATACAGCAAATGCTGATGGAAAGAAAAAAATATTACCAAAACATATTAATAGTGCTATTTGTAAAGATGTAGAGTTAAATCATATTGGACATAACTGGATTATTAAGAGTGGTGGTGTAAAATCAAGTGCTTTACCTCAAGAGATTAATAAAAAATCATCTGATTAATTTCCCTATTAAAAATTATTGTTTAAATTTTATGCATTTTTATTCTCTTTTTATGAAATTGAGTTTGTTGGTAAAAACCAACAAACTATTTTTTAGATTTATTTAGAAAAAGGAATAGCATAAATGTCAAAGAAAAATAAAGTATGTAAAAATTTTACTTATTACTCAATTATCAAAGAAGCAATACTAAATGAAAGGGGACAAAAAGCAACATCAACACAAATATTTACTTATATAACAAACAAACATCCACAACTTTTTAGACAAAGTAATTCTATGACGTGGAAAGGAAATATTCGTCAATTATTAAGTAAAAATCCAGAATTTGTTAAATTACAAAAAGATGAAGCAACAAAATTGCATTATTGGAAATATGTTCCATTAGATGAAATTATTGAAAATGAACAAGAAAATTTATACAAAAATAATGAAGCATTTGGAACTTATTGTAATTATTATGATCCAAGTTCTTATAGATATCCTTTAAGAAATAATATGTACAATTTATTTGATTCATTTAATAATTATAATAACATGATTTATCATCAAGAAAATATATATAATGGTCAGCACACAAGTTATAATAATTATGCACATAATTTCAATATGTCCAATATGAATTTTAAAGGTCAGGTTACAGATATTGATACATATTATAATTGTCAAAGAAAAAGTAAAATTAAAAGAAGTGTAAATACTAAAATATTTAATCATGGAAATAGTTATTCTGAATTATTTGAAGAATATTCTAGTGAAAAGATATATAAAAGTAAAGATGGAAATATTTTCCATAATAAATCTAAGATTGACTTTTTATGCAAAGAAAGTTTGTTAAGGGAGTATAAAAATGAAAGTCTTATTAAAAATGATTCTAGAAAGATACAAGATTGTACTAAAATTTTAAATTTTCTTGATAATTGTGAACTACCAGATAATATTATTGAATTTCAAATAAATAATAAAGTATAATAGAAGATTTATAAGTAGTATAGAAAAGCAAAAACGTGTTATTGAAATTCAAACAGATATTGTTAAAGAACAATCAAGTAAGATAGAAGAACAAACAAATAATAAAATCAAGATGGAAGAACAAACAAATAATAAAAGCAAGATAGAAGAGCAAACAAATAATAAAAGTAAGATAGAAGAACAATTAAATAATATAGAAGAACAAATAAATAATGTAGAAGAACAGAAGAATAAAATACAAAATCAAGTAAATATAATTGATTTTCAAAAAGATGATAAACAAAATCTAAAGAAATCAATTGACAAGGAACTTTTAAATAATAATAAAAATTATTCTGATAGTGACAATCTACAACAAGAATGTAAACAAGTTACAAAAAATAATAAAAAGGAAGGATCAAAGAATAAAAAACAAAGGAAAAATAGAAAAAATATTTATTAAGGAATAAAAATATTACATATTGTTTTATCCCTCATATGAAAGTTTATAATTTATTTACAAAATTAGAAGGAAATAAAGCGATGTCAATATTTAGCATAGACACATTCGACAAAATGGTAGTAACAGCTTGTACAAATGGAGATGTGGATTTTTATAAAGATTGTAATGTTTTGTATAAAACCATAAAAAAACATACTGGTGCTGTTTTATGTGTTAGATTTAATAACACAGGTACATTTTTAGCATCATGTGGGGATGATGGTGCAGTAATTGTTTATGATTTAGACTTAAATGTTATAAATTATTTAAAAAACCATAAAGGAGATGTTACAAATGTTCTATGGACAGAGAAATATTTGATCAGTGTTGGACACGATGGGTTGATTATTTTTTATGACAAGATAACTTTTAAGGTTTTTACAAAAATAAGATCGCATGAAAACAAAATTACAGGAATAGCAGCCAATAAAAAAAATAATTTTATTTGTACACAAGGAGATGATGGGATAGTTCTTTATAAGGGACATATTGTTTATAAAAAGATACCTCCCAATGAAGGGGTTATCTTAGAATCATTTTTTTCTAGAATGAGTTGGTCACCTGATGGTACTATTTTTTCATGTGGGTTATCTTTTAATCAAAAAGTTAATTCAATTGAAATTTACAATATAGAAATGGAGTCAAAATATTCTTTATTGGGTCATGTTGCTCCTTGTGAGGTTACTTGTTTCAATCCTAAAACGTTTAGTAATAGCACTAAACAGTATTTTATATTAGCAGTTGGTTCTCAAGATTTATCTATAAGTTTATGGAATACTTTATCTCCATACCCATTCTTACTTATTAAGAATGTGTGTGAATTACCTATTTTAGATTTATCATGGAGTGATGATGGGACTATTTTATATTATTGCTCATATGATGGTAGTGTTGGTAAATTTGAGTTTGATAATAAAGAATTGGGAGATTTTTCAGATAAAGATTGCAAAGTAGAGAATTCGGATTTATTTTTAACTTTACTTAATGCAGAACTTTACGATAAAAAGGTAGCAAGACTTTTGTATCAAGATTTACCTGAAAAAAAGATATGTAGTAAAAAACCATCTAAGAAGATATTAGAGAATAAGGATCAGATTGATTTTGTGAATAAGCCAAATCAAAATTTAATTATAGAGAATTCAATTGATTCTAAAAATAATAATATGCCTACTGATTACAAAAGCAATAATAATATGTTAGTTGATTCTAAAAATAATAATATGCCTACTGATTACAAAAGCAATAATAATATTCCAGAATATAATAAAAATAATAATATCCCAGAAAATTACAAAAATAATAATATGCCAATAGAATATAAAGATCACAATTTTAAAGATTATAAAAAAAGCAAAAATTTGATGGACTATAAAGATCATAGTATAAAAAATCAAAATATAAGAGATTACAAACATAATAATATCCCAATTGACTACAAAAATAATAATATCCCAATGGAATATAGAAACAATAACATTCCAATTGACTACAAAAGTAATAATATCCAATTGACTACAAAAATAATAATATCCCAATTGACTACAAAAGTACTAATATTCCTCTTGACTATAAAAGTAATAATATCCCAATTGACTATAAAAGTAATAATATCCCAATTGACTATAAAAGTAATAACATTCCAATTGACTATAAAAGTAATAATATCCCAATCGACTATAAAAATAATAATTTTCCAATTGACTAAAAAGTAATAATATCCAATTGACTATAAAAATAATAATTTTCCAATGGAATATAGAAACATAAGAGAGTATAAAAAGTCCTCATACATGCCACATGTAACTAATTATCCTAATGATTATATTATCACTGATTACAATCTCAGACGAGATTTCATGATAAAACAAAATATGTATGACTATCCACAGGATGTATTAAGAAGACAAGAATGTCTTAATGTGGAAGATTATAATTTACAAGGTAGTCAAAGTAAAATTGCAAGTATAAAAAGAGATCTTAAAGATTCAGGTATTAAATTGGGAGATCTTAAAGATTCAGGTATTAAATTGGGAGATCTTAAAGATACAGGTATTAAATTGGGAGATCTTAAAGATTCAGGTATTAAATTGGGAGATCTTAAAGATAAAACATTTAAGCCTGTAGATTTAACAAGTAATCAAACCAATTTTTCGTCTACAGTTGTAAAAACTAAAGAAATTACAAATCCTGAAAATTCTTTAATAAATAAAACATCTCCTACTACAAAAGTAATAAAACGTAAGGTAGTTAAACCTGTTGTTATGGACGATGTACCAAAAGAAATAACAATGTTTAACTTTAAACAGTCTGTTAAAATTGTGTTATTAAAGATTATTATAAAGAATATGACGATTATTCAATAGAATTAAATCCAGAGAAGACTAAAATATTTATAAAAAGATTAAAAAAAGATTATTATGAGATACAAGGAGACTTCAAATTTATTTGTTCATCTAAAAAGTATATTTGTGTTTATACCACCAATATAGAAATATATGAATTAAAAAGTGGTACCCTAGTCATTCCTTTTATAGGAGCAGGTTCTGTTATTTATATGGATATTTATAAAGACATGTTATTATTTTTTTAGAAGGAGATGGAACAATTATTATTTTTAATATAAAAACTAATACAATTATTAATTCTAAAGTACCTAGATATGATACAGTTTTAAGGATAAAATTTAGTAAATTATATTTTATAGTTTGTGAATATAAAGACTCTTCATATATTTTAGATAAACAAACAAAATTATGGTATTTACTACATAAAGAATGGAATGACGTCATGACTAAAAAAACAGATTTTACTAATACGGTAGATGAAACTCTTAAAAAATTAGAAAATCAATTTTTAATAAATTTTATAAACAAGAGACACGATAAATTGAAAAGAATAACAAAAAAAATGATAAAAATTTTTATAAATTTAGAATTGACAGATTACCTTGAAAACATGTTTAAAAAGATTTTCAAAAATTTGATAAAATTAGGACATAAGAAATTTACAATAAAATGTTTAGAGAAGCTAAGTAAAAATTTTAATCTCCAATATTTTATAATTGAGATTATGAAAAGTATGTGATAGGAGAAAAATATTAAATATATTTATGAAATGTGTTTTGTTTTATTTGTCATTGTTTTTATAGTAATTGTATTTATGCATATTATTTTTACCTGTTTTTATGCATATTATTTGTAATTGTTTTTATGCATATTATTTGTAATTGTATTTATGCATATTATTTGTAACTTAAAAAATACATGTAGTTGTTGTTTTTATGTTTGTCATCATTTAAAAATACATTTAACAATTAAAAATGTTAATGGTAAGATAAAATTTATTTGTTTTAATAAAAATGTGAGTCCTCAATAAATTCATTATAACTATTATAAACTTTTATATCGCAATCTCTTATCCCTAAAATCTTATCAAATGACTTCAAAAGGGAATGTTTATGCAATACTGCTATAACAGTTTTATCTTGTAATTTGGTATGTATGCTTTCAATTAATGAAATCTCTGTTTCATTATCAAAACTGGAAGTCGGTTCATCTAAAATAAAAATATCCCCATTTTTTACTACTCCTCTTAAAAAAGATATCTTTTTAATTTGACCTCCACTTAAATTTCTACCATTCTCACCTACATCTTTTTCAAGATTGGAAAATGACATATTAAAATCTTTACATATTTCTTCTATCTTATCATTTCCAATATTTCTTATATTGTAGATAATGTTACTAAGAATACTTCCTTCTAATAAACCTGAATCTTGTTGAACATAAGAAATTTTATCTCTTTGATCTATTTTATAACATTTTCTCATTTCTGACTTGTCAATATAAATTTGACCATCGTAATCTCGAAATCTTAATAAAATATTTAGAAGTGTAGATTTACCAGTACCATTTTTACCAACTAATCCAACTTTCTCTCCTTTTTTTATATAAAAATTTGATTTTTTAATTAATAGACGATCTCCTGTTGAGACACTAAAATCCTTAAAAGAGATTTTATCTTTAAAAATGAAAGGAAGATATCCATCCATATTAGATATTTTTTTAGTTGATGATTCTTCTAGGCTTTTTTTAATAATAAATATATCTTTATCTATTATTTTTTGATATTCTAAATACATATTTGTGTTTTCAATATCATATTCTATATTATCCCAATCGTCATTTATGACGTCAGTGATATATTGGTTTAGTTTAAAATATTCTGTCATAGATACAAATAGTCTATATTTTATTGAATCCGATAAAGCTTTAAATAATACAAAATCAACAGCTGTTTTAATATTAATTTTACTATTAGAATTTAATATTAATAAAAAATTATATTTGGTAACTCACAAATACTTTTAGTCAAAAAATTTGCTAAAGAGGTAAAAAACGCATTTCTAATTCCAAAATACTTTACATTTAACGCATCTTTTGATAATTGGTCTATTGAATCTAGTTCTTTATTATTAGCTTTAATAATTTCATAATTAATAATAACTTTATATACTGATTTTATTAACTGGTCGTACATTTTAGTATAGTCCATACGAAATTTATTACGCGCACTCGCCACTGGTATTAAAATAGCACAAAAAAGTAAACCATTCAAAATCGAATATAAAAATACGTATATATTATATATTTTAAATAAAACGTAAGACGCAGATATAAAAATACAATACTTAACCAAAAATCAAAATAAAAATTTTTATACCTTCCACAGTATTAAAAATTTTACGTTCTAAAATAACACGTAATTTACCAGGTCCAAGTTTTTGTGTAAATTTTGACTAACATTTAAATATTTAAATAAAAAATATTTCAAACTATAAGTAAAAATCTTGTTAACCCCAGTTGTAAACATATTGGTTGACAATAAAATATATAATATTATTATAATTTTAAATGTTTGTATAGAAACAATATCTACCGCTTTATTGTATTTTGATTGATCTTCAATATAATTTAAAATTTTTATACCGTCTAGTAAACAGTTAATAAATAAGTAACCAGAGAATGCTACTAATAGTAAAGATATAAGAATGATGTACTTGTAGGTTTTATGATCATTAAAGAAATTAAAAATAAATATTAGTGACTTGTTCATATGGGGGACAATTTAAACAAATAATGAAAAACGTAAAAAAAAAATTAATATTGAAAATAAGACACAGTTGAAAGATGGGAATACTAAATTGGAAATAAGTTTTATTTTTTTATAAATTTAATTTAAAATGAAAGCCATCAAAGATCATTTTTTTATAAATCTAAATTTTAAGTGTTAAATATTATTCTAAGTTATATTTATAAGATTTTGTTATATATAATTCTAAGTCGTTAATAAATACAATTCTAAATCGTTAATAAATATAATAGTAAATTGATATTAAATGTAAATGCTATTACATAACAGCAAATTGATATTAAATGTAAATGCTATTACATAACAGTAAATCGTTAATAAATATAATTCTAAATTGATATTAAATGTAAATGCTAATATATAATAGTAAAACGTTACAATTCTAAGTCGTTATTGTTTTACTTTTCAATTACCTTTTAAAATAAACATTTATCTTTTTAATTTAAGGAAGACACTTCTCCAATTTCTTTTATATTTGTAAAAAATAGTAAACACCTACCTAACCTATTTATAAAGATTTCAAAGCCTAAGTTTTCTCTATTTCTAATATCAAGGAATATTGTTTTTAGTTAAAAACATATTCAAAATGAAACAGAATATAAAACCGTATTATTAAAATATTTTTGATTAACAAAGTCATACTTTCCTTATCCTTAAATATATTTTGTATTATATCTTGTTGTCTGTTGAATGACACAGTCAGTAAGTTTAATAATTTACAGATATAATTTAATAACTCAATTAATAATTCAGAAATAAGACTAGATGAAATCTCTTTTTTTTATATTAATATATTTAATATAAGTTATTAAAAGCTGTTATTGTTACAAGAGAATCTTAAATATAGAAAATGTATTGAACAATATAAACAATGTAATACTAAATATAAACAATGTAATACTAAATATGAATAATATACTGTCAATATTCTACACAATATAATACGAATACTAAATATGTAAATATAAACACAACAAAAACTAATATAAATCTACATATTAATACTAAATATATAAAACTATACTAAATATAAACTTAAAAATCATAAATTTTAATTTATTAAAAATATTATTTATTCCTTTTCACTACTTTACTTTTCAAGTGTTCTTCCATCTTCTTTTTATCATTCCATAATTTCATATATTTTTGTCTTTATTTACTCATAGTCTAATTTACCTGTCATGGGCCTGTCTTTATATCCACGATCCATTGATCCACAAATAGACCACATAATTCCAGTGTATCCATTGGGATCATTTCCATCAACGGAATACTTGTCATTTAAAAAAATGGCTATTTCTAAAGCTTCTTCTGGAGTTTTAGTCCATTTCACAAGTTGTTTGGCCCAATACATCCTGACATATCCATGTATTTTATTATATTTCAAAAGTTGATTTTGAGCAGCATTCCATAACGAGTCGTCTGTCTTTGCTTTTTCTAATTCGGATTTTGAATACAATCTATCTCTTTTATCAGAAACGTGTTCATGTAAACTATCTCTAGCCCAATCAAGTGCACCATTAATATTGTCATAATCCTTATTATGATAACAAAAATGTTCAGAAGTTTCTCTCCATACGAATATTTCAGCAATAAACCCGTCTAAATTGTCTTTATCTTTTATAAAATCTTTCATAAGCCATTTTATAATTTTTTGAGGACTTAAATACCTAAATGTAGATACAGAGATATATTACTTAGTCCTTCTACATCAGGTACATTCCTATTTTTACTATATCGTGAAATTTATTATTAAAAAATCTTCTAATACTTCCATTCCTCCTTGTATCCACTTTTAAAATATTTTGAATATCGTATTTAGGAATTTTATATTTTAAAGATTCAACTTTTTTTTAGTATTAAATTTATGCGTTTCGATTTTCCCAGACATTGACAATAAATTTCATTTTCACTCGTAAAATTTATATATCAACAGATTTCTCAGTTTTAATATCGTCGTATTCATCTAAATATTGAAAAAGTATTTAAAAAGTTGTATTTTACAGAACTACTTTTCTTTTTAAGTATCTAGATTTTACAAGGTACAACATTATGACTGTCTATTACAACCACAAAAATATCTTTTTTTCGCAAATATCAGTTATTTTAGTATAAAAATCAGTATATTCTTTTAAAGGAGACCAATCTAAAATAATATTTGTAATATTATTGGTTTTTATAAATTCTTCTATATTTTCTATTAAAGTAATATAAAGATTATACTTTTTACCATCAGATATCATTCCTCAATATTTTCCAATAGAAGACTGTATTGAATTTCGTTATATTTAAATCTTTTAGGGAAATACCAATAAACATCTCAGATTTGAAGTGATATGATAAATTATATCCATAATGTATGCAATGGTTATTGTATAATCTTTGATCTCATGGATAAATATATACGTTTCCGTTTTAGTTTATTACATAAAACAGTTTTCTATTTTTCATATATTAGGGTAGATTACAAATTAATAGTATATAAATAAGGATAACCAATAGTATTAAATAATGTAACCAATAGTATTAAATAATGCAACCAATAGTATCTAAATAAGGATAACCAATAGTATAAAAAACATAGACCAATAGTATATAAGTAGATATAACTAAAGTATCTTAGTTAGTGTAACCAATAGATAAAAGATCATAGACCAATAGTATAAAAGATCATAGACCAATAGTATTTTTAATACAGACCATAGTATACTTATATTTCTTAATTGTACAAAGCTTAAAATGATATTTAAAAATAAAAAGATTAATAAAACAAGAAATTAAATATTTTTTTATAGACTATGATTAAATAAATTTTGTTAATAAAATTTTCCAATTAAATATTTTATAAGCTTCTAGTTTTTCATCACTTACTAAAACATTCTTTAGATTTGTTATTTGGTTAATTGTAAAATTAAAATCAATATACGTCATTTAATAATATATGAAAATCGGTTTACAAATAGTAAGTACCTTTTTATTATTTAGTATACTTTTAATATAAAATTATATAATTTTTAATTAGTACAAATTAAACCTATTTTAATATTTTTACCCCTACAAAAGATTAAAAATATAAAAATTTCCTTTTAACTGGATTATAGAATATCAACAGAAATTGGATTTACTCTCTTAACTAAAAAAGAAAGATTTTATTTACTTGTATTTAATATTTCTATTCCATTCATTAGGTCGTACACTTATAAACTTTTTTATTTTTTAAAAGGGTTATCAATCAGTATATTAAAGTTTCTTAATAAATAAAAATTAGTATTGAATATATTAATTATAGTTTTTCTGATATATATTGTTTTAGATTTACTATATTTCTAATATATTGTTTTTAATATACTATTTTTTACATCTTATCTTAATATAAGTTAAATACAAATAGTTTTTATATACTAGAAGATTAAATTTATCTTTACTTAAACAATAATTAAATCCTTATCTAGTAACTTTACAGTGCAATTTAATAATTCATATGGCTTAATAAAGTTGTCTGTAAAAACCACTGAAAATTTATTAATAACTTATATACAGTTAGATTTACTAAAATATATTACTATAAACTACTTATCAGTAAAACATAGCTTCGTTTAATATTAGATACAATAAATAGTAAATAAAAAGAGTTATCAACGACTGAATGTAAAAGTATAGAAAGTATCTTTTTATATTTATAAATGATATTTTTTAACCCTCTAAATGACAATTCTATGGACTGAAAATACAGACCAAAAGATATTTCAACTTTTGAATCTCTGCCTCATATAAAAAATTTAAAATAAAACAAACCAACATTTTCCAACCTATTACTTTTGGACCACTGGTACTGGTAAGACTACATTTGCGCAGTCTTTTAGCTTCATCTAACAAATTAGAATTAAACGCATCGGATGAAAGAGGTATTAATGTCATTAGAGACAAAATAAAGTCCTTTACTAATACATTAAAAAAAGATAAAACTGTTATTTTAGACGAATGTGAAAATCTAACAGAAGATGCGCAACATTGTCTTCGTCGTATAATTGAGGATAGTGTAAACACTAGATTTATTTTTACAACAAATTACCTTTCAAAGGTTATTTCTCCATTAAAAAGTGACTTTAAATTTACAATTGAAAGGAATTCGACGTTAAGTAAAATTGGGGAAAGTGAAAATATGAACTTCTCGAAAGATTTTTACGACAATTTGTTTATAAAATGTAATTTTGATCTTAGAAGATCAATTAATGTATTACAAGCTATTTTTCCAATAAAAGATACAATTGAAAATAATATAATGGATAGTATAATTGGATTTATACCTCAAGATATATTAGAAAATTTTAAAAACATTACAAAAGATAGTTATATTGATTTTATAAAAAAATTTTTATTTCAAGGGTTTTCAGTTTTACAACTAATACATCAGCTTATTGATTTTGAGTTATTTAATAAAGAAGAAGACAAAGCAAAGATGTATATCTTACTTTCAGAATTAGAAGAAAAAATGGTTATTGGATTAAGTGATGAGACAGTTTTAACAAAATTGTGTTATATTTATATTGATTATTTTGTATACTTTTTGGATAAATATCATATTTATTATGACGTCATATTTAATTTTGTATATATATTTTTTTTAATTTATGTTGTATTATTATAACTATACTGATATTATAGATATATATAACTAATTGTAATATTATTGATAAAAATAAGATTGTATTATAACTATTAAATCTTTATTGATATTACTAATGTTATAATATTTATATAACTATTATATCTCTATTACTATAACTATTAAATAACTAAATTCTTATTCTTATTAAATGCTTTCTTTTTTTCTTATAAGAGTCTCCAATCTTCTATAATAAGCCCATTTTGCTATGTAATCACTGGAATTATAATTTTCTTTACATTTTTTAATTTTACTTTCTATATTCATTTTCAATTTTTCTAACTGATCCCCTTCTGCTTCATTAATTTGATCTTCTATATCTAAAATCTCCATTAAAAACCCCTGACTCACTTTAGAAGATACCAAATTGTTTTTTAAATATTTTGCTCGTAAAAAATCATCTTTTAGAATTTGATAAGCGTTATTTATTTCTTGAAATTTATTTGTATAATCATTTGATACATCAGGGTGATACTTTTTACTTAAAGTATAAAATGTCTTTTTTAAATCAGTTAGATTTATATTAAAAGATTTTGATAAGTTAAAGAGACTAAAACAATCTTTTGATGGCACCATTTTAGGGACTAAAAAAATATCTTAGTAACCCCTAATGACCAAAAAAAAATTTAAAAAGACTAAAACAATCTTTTGATGGCACCATTTTAGGGACTAAAAAAATATCTTAGTAATGAAAAAAAAATCAATTTTTGAATTAGCAGAAAATAATGAAAAGTTTGAAGAAAAAACTAATTTAAATGAAAGTGAAAAATCTTGTTTTGATAAAATAGTAATTTCTAATAAGAAAAGTAAACAAGCAAAGAAGCAGAGAAGGAATGAAGAGATAAAAAGTGGAATAAAAAAACAAAAATGTGATGAATATAAAATAAATAAAATGACTAGAGATAATCAAGAAAATGGTAATAAAGTAACTAGTGATAATAAAGTAACTAGTGATAATAAAGTAACTAGAGATAATAAAGTAACTAGAGATAATAAAGTAACTAGAGATATAATGAAAAAAAATAAACTATACAATACAATAACAATAGAATTAATAATAACAATGATAAATTTAATAATATTAATAACAACATTAATAATAACAATGATACATTTAATAATATTAATAACAATATTTATAACAATACTAATAGTATTAATAACAAAGATAAAACAGATAAAAAAATTGATAATATTAACAAAATCAATAAAAAAAAAGAAGAATCAATAGGAATAAAATTATCAACCCTTGAAAAAGAAATTCTACACAAAGGAACTTTGAAAGATAAAATCAATTTATTGACTCTTATAACTGAAAAAAATCCTTCTGATTTTAATTATAAAAATTTGCTTTTTTATGCAGAAAATCAAAGAAATGACGTCATCTATTTAGTATTAAAAAACATAAAAGATTTAATAATTTCAAAAGGAGTACCAAAGAGTATTTTTATAAAACAAAAAATAACTAAATGTTTAGAAATAAATGTAAAAAATTCATTTATTAAAACTAAAGTTATTAGGTTAATTTATGACCTATTAAAAAATAATATTTTATTTGATGACTTAATTTATACATTTATAAACAAAATTGGTGATAAAAAAGAAATAGAAACTTATGTAAGAGAAAATCTTATGTCTTTGTATTTTATTAATGAAGAGAGTATTCTGTTTAACGTAGAAGATTTTATATTTAAAAATATGAATTTTAAATGCATAAATTCAATTTTAAAATTTTTAGGATTTGTGACACCAACTGAAAAATCAAAAAGTATTGAATTGTACAAAATTATTCTTGAAAATTTACACGAATTTAAAGACGAGCAAAAAAATATAATTTTGGAAAATTGTTTAGATCAACTTTGTAATATTTTAGAAGAAATTGAAAATCCTTCTAAATTTATAGACAATAAATTTGAAAATATATTGCGCACTAATTGCGTAAATGACAAGATCGCATTTTTTAGTGTTAAAATATTTTACATTTGTCAAAGTGAAATTATTAAGCCTTTTATTATTCAGCTACTAAAAAAACATTTTTTTTTCAATTCTAAAAATTTGAAATATATTTACCAATTTATCGAAAAACTTTACAATAAAGATAAAGACAACACTTTTTTAATAGAAGTATTTAATAGTTCTTTTCTATAAAAAAGATTTTTAATAGCTGTTTTATTAATTGTAATAAAAATAGACTAAGTGATTTACAATTATTAGAAATTATAAAAAACCATTATTCTTTTGTAGTGCGGAAAATGGTAAAAACAATTTCTAACAAGGAATATGATAAATAGAAATAGACCCTTTTGATAAAATACAAATAGAAGCTTATGAAAACATTTTAAATAAAATTTAATTTACCATGCACCTAATTCTTCATCTTCAGAATTTGCCTCATTTTTGTTTATATTTAAGTTTAATACCATGGAATTAATCGACTCGTCTTTATAAAAACTTTTTTTATCAGTCTTTTGAAAAGTGCTTGTCTTTTTTACTTTTATCTTTCAGAAATTCAGGGACTTTTTGATTTGTGTCATTTAATACTTTAATTAGCTTACCCGATATATTAGAATCAAATTTCTCATTATAAAAAGAAATAGCTTTTCCTTCTTCTCCTGCGCGTCCTGTTCTTCCTATACGATGAATATATTCTTCAATACTCTTTGGAAGGTCATAATTAATAACCAATTTAACGTCTTTAATATCAATACCTCTCGCGGCAACACTCGTTGCTATAAGAATAGGAGAAGACGAAGTCATAAAACTTTTTAAAGCTTCATTTCTTTCAGATTGTGTTTTATCTCCATGTAAAGTAACTGATTTATAATTTCTTGCATCTAATTGATAAAATAATTTACTACAATCCATTTTTTTCTCAACAAAAATTATTACTTTTTCTGCCTCGACATCTTCCCTCCAGTTGTTAACTAAATTAAGACTTTTTAATTCTCTTAGAACCTTTTCTACTCGATTAAAAGCAGATAAAATAACCTGCTTAACATTTGTTTTAACTTGAAACTCTGCATCAATACATGTTCTATCTTTTTTTAGAATTAAATTAAAAATATTTTGTATCTCCAAAGGATAAGTTGCAGAAACATACACGTTTGAACATCTTTTTAATAAACCTTTTTATAGTGTCAATTTGTGAAAAGTCGAGTCGTATAATCTATCTGCCTCATCAAATACTATTATATCTAAATTATTAAAAATTAATAATTTCATTTTTAAATTATCAATTAACCTGCCAGGGTAGCCACCAATATATTAGCTTTAGAAAAGTCTTCAAAATTTCTTTTCTGTCCGTAAATTGCTGAGACTAAAATTGGCTGTGAACTTAAAGCGGCATAAAATCATTTTTTCATTTGTCTTTTTAATATAAATTTAGAAGTTAAATCTTTACAAACTTGTTTTATTTGTTCACAGAGTTCTCTAACAGGACAAATAATAACAGCTTTACTATTAGGATTACTAATAATTTTACAAATAATAGGAATTATATAACAAATAGTTTTACCAGATCCAGTTGGGGCTTTACAAATAACATCAGAGCCTTTTAAAATAACTGGTATTGTGTATTTTTGAATAACATTCAGATTTTCAAATTTTAAATTTATATTTTTTACTAAGTCTTTATTAAAATTGTTAAAATTATTTAATGGTTCTATTTTCTTTGTAGCACATATTTTTACATTTTCTATTGTTGTGTCAATTTCTTTTTTTTCATTTATAAACATGGGTAAAAATTTTAACAATAAAAAAATTATTTTTTTTTTTCTTTTTTTTGACAATTTAAATTTCCTTTTACTTTTTCTTACGTGTAATTGTTTTTTTTCATTTTTCGAATATATTTCTTTTCTTTCTTCTTTAGTCAATTTTTTTAAAATGTGGCTGAGGCCTCTGCCGTTATTTTTTTTGTTTTTTAAAACATTAATGACAGATCGGTAAGCGTAAGCTACGCTCTTTGTTTTGATTCCTTTAAAACATTCTATATAACTTAATATATCATCTTTTATATTCTCACACAATTTTTTATTCCTTTCCTCATTATTAAAACTATCATTATTGTCATTCTCTAAAATATTATCATTATTATTAACACTAGAATTATCATTATTATTAATACTTAAACATTCATTTTTATAATTCATCTCTAAACTATTTTCATTAGTCTCTAAATTAATTTCATTATTCTCTAAATTATTTTCATTATTCTCAAAATTATTTTCATTATTCTCTAAATTATTTTCATTATTCTCTAAATTATTTTCATTATTATTAGTATTAGAATTATCATTATTATTAGTATTATTATTATTATTATTATTATTATCTAAGTTATCTCTATATTTAATACTTAAACATTCTTTCATATAACAATTTTCATTAATATAACTTTTTGACTCACTATCAGAACTTTCTTCTATAAAACAATTTTCAATATCTTTATCAAACTTCATATAAAGTCCTCTCATCAAATTTAAACCATAAAAATCATATCATCATCTTTAAATGACTACAAAATGCTCAGCTATAATTTTTATAACACTAAGTACCTCTTTATCAGTTACAGAGTCAATAATAACTGACATTAAATCTTTCACATCATCTTTTTCAGGATCCATCATAGAAAGAGCTAGAGGAACAACACTAAAACTAATACTAAATCTTTTTCTAAAAGTTACAAACACTTTCATTTTTAAAATCACATATTCTCTTTCATCTTTACTTCCAATAATATTTTTATACAATTAATACCAAATTTTTACAATCCTCTGGCAAAAAGTCATATCCATTGTTTCTAAAAATACGTATAACAATATTTTCGAACTTTTTGGTTATCAAATAGTCCTGTACATATTTCATTTTCAAGATTAAGTTATATTTAGAAAATAAAAAACATATAAAAAAATAACAAAATAACTTTTGTTTGTCATTACCAACTTATAATCTCAAAATAATATCTATCTTCTTTTTTAATTATACTTTTACATTATGTATATAGGACAGTCGTGAACTTCTTAATATTAATTTTATAAAATCTTCACTTTAATTAATTTTATAAGTAAGTGTCATGTTGGCAGAAATCAGTGCACTTTTCAATTTATATGTTTTAGCTTTACTTGTGCTTTCTAAAAAGACAATAGGTAAAGAAGAATCAATATCGGCGTATCTTAATAGAAAATCCATAGTTTGTCTAATTAATTTTTCTGGTTGTTTTTGCAAATCAAGTAGACTTTTGAAAGATAATATCTGTTTCTTATATTCGTCTTTATAACATGAAGGATTTTTATCCATGTTTAGAGAAAGAGTCGTTATATCCATGGGTAAAATATTTTAATAGAAATAACGGTCACCAAAAATAAAAAAAATGCAGATATGGGAATCGAACCCATGACCAAGCGGCCACAACGCTACGCTCTACCACTAAGCTAATCCAGCCAAAAATTAGAAAAATAACAAATATATTCAATGATACGACCCTATAAAAATGTACTGTTGTATAAATTGATGAAGAATTAAAATATAGTGTGTTCTATACAATAGCTGAAATTTCTCAGTAAGAATTAGTCAATAATATTATTATTATAGAAGTTTTATTATAGTATTAAAAGAAATTATAATCTATGATTTAAGTTCTTATATTTTTCAATAAATCGTTCTATTATAAATATTTGTTTCTAAGCGATATAAATTGTAAATGCAAATACTTGCAATAGTGTATTAAATTTTTAGAACAAGTCTATAAAGTATATATTAAAATTTGTGTTTATTTATTAATATATTGACTAATGTCATCGTAAGGGTCACTTACTTGTTTAAATATTTCATAACAAGCATCTTCAAATATTTTCTTTGTATTTTTGTCAATTACGCATTCTAAAACTTTACTCCTAAGGTATTCCAATCCTAGTAATGGGTCTTTTTTATAAAGATACAAAAAAAAATGTTTTCTTACTGAAATGATAGCAAGACACTTCGCCTCGTCATTATTCATTTTTTTCAAAGACAAAGTCCAAAAATCGCACTGTCTCGTATCAACAACATTTCCACCAAAAAGATAGAATTTATCTTTCCAGAAAATAAATTGATGTGCAGTCCTGGGCATTGGTCCCTCAGAGTCGAGTTCTATTTCGTTCCATTCTTTAAAAATGAGACTATAAGAGTATAACTTTGATAAATCAAGTCGACTTTCTTTATCTTTGCCATACGTAAATAAAACCAATATATCATTTTTATATAAAACACTTCTCTGTAAAACCCTACCATCAGTTGTAATAGGAAATTGTATTGATTCATAAACAGTGCTAGTATCTAAAGAATACAATGTTATACATTTAAAGTATTCTTTTCCTCTTTGACCACCTATAATAGCAAGGGTATTGGGGTAGTCGGGTGTGTCTATATATAATAAAACATGACCAAGTCTACCTTTTAATATTGGAGAATCTCCTGATTGATTTGTAGAATCTAAAAGCTTATTCCAATTAACTGTATTGGTTTTATTATCAATATTGATTTTATAGAGTCCTCCAAACTTATCATCAAAATTAGTAGTCTTACCTCCAAACATAAATATTTCATTATTGGCGTGTACTAAATAATGATCATACATATTTGAAGACACATCCCCTGTATTTTTATATATAGACCACTTATTATCAAAAACCCAAAGTTCAGAATCATCAATATCCCCACTTCTATCAGTAGTAGGGATATATTTACCAGTAAGAAATAATTTCTCTCCATCGGTACACATTTTATGACATGATCTTTTACCAGGTGTATTTTCATAATTCATGACGTCATTTATATTATTTTTAATTAGATCTTCAATATTATTATTAATTAGAGAAGTATTATTAACAATTTTATTACAATCTTTTTAGAAGACATGTCCATTTCCCATTGTAAATCCACATATCACCTAATTCTTCAATACCATCCCAACCTCCATATAAATAAATACCCTTATTAGTAGAAGCTAATTGATGACCCCCTCTTGGACAAGGCCATTCCTCTGTATTTTTAGATATTTCTTTCCATTCTCCAAAATATTTGATTCTTTACAAAATTATCAAATTTTTTTAAATCTAGATTTTTAATATATTCTTCTAATTCCTCATACAAATTATTATTAATGTAGTGTTCTATAATATCTTCTTTATTTAAAATTTCTTTACTATATTTTTTTATTATACTTTTGTAAATTTTAATATCGTTAATCCGTTGGCGGTCATTTACGATTTCTTGAAAAATAGGGTCAATAACCCCTTTTAGTTCAACAAACCAAATTGAATAATTAAAATTCATTCCCCAAGCAGCAAGTGGTTCAATTTCATATATTTACTAATAATATAATCATTTTATAATATAATATGTTATGTGTTTCATTTGTTGTATCATTTTTCAATCCACCGTAGAAAACTTCAATCCAGGTTAAATTATCATAAGACACACTTATTTTCATTTCTCTAATATTGCAAACATGAATTTTATTAAATTTTCCGAATGTTACAGTTGCAACAATTGATGGTTCATATTCTAATATTAAAAATTGTCTATGATCATTTGTAGTAGTTGACCATCTTAAATTAACATCAGATGGTGTATCTATTAGAATATTATTTGGTGAATAAGAAGATGCATATGAAGAATATTTGTAAATTTTGAAAGGTATTTTAATTAGACGACGTTTGTCTCGTAATAAATCCTTAATATTAAGCATTCTTATGAAGGGTAGAGTACAATTTTTTAAAATTGAGAGTTAAAGGGGTAGTCAACGAATAAAATTTAAATAAACAAATTTATGCAAAAAAACTATAAATTTAATTTTTTTTATGCATAAAAGAAATTTTAGATTTTATAGATATGATTTATATTGATAGATAGGTATAATATCTCTATATATAGTTTTTATATAATATGTATATTGATATGATTTTAATTAAATATATATTAATAGGATTTAAATAATATCTATATATGTTTTATTAAATATGTATATTGATAGGTTTGACAAAATATATTTAATAGGTTATTAATAATTTGTATATTGATAGTTTCTATATAATATGTATATTGATATGATTTTAATTAAATATATATTAATAGGATTTAAATAATATCTATATATGTTTTATTAAATATGTATTTGATAGGTTTGACAAAATATATTTAATAGGTTATTAATAATTTGTATATTGATAGGCTATTAATAACTTGTATATTGATAGGTTTGACAAAATATATTTAATAGGTTATTAATAATTTGTATATTGATAGGCTATTAATAACTTGTATTTTGATAGTTTTTATATAATTTGTATATTGATTTACTTTATATAACTATTTATAAATAGATGGTATTAGACAACACACGCCTTATAAATTATATCTAAAATGTTATATTTATATTTTAATGATATAATATAGTAGATGCATTACATACAAAGAATCATCACCTTATAATTTAAATATAGTAGATACAACATAAAAAATAATTATTATTTTTTAGTTTACAGGTCTTAAATTTTTATTTTTCTCCTTAAATGGATAATCAAAGAAAAGACATTCTATTATCACCTAAATCAGTAAAAACAATTAGTATGAAAAGTGCTTATGGAGATAAATACAATAATAAAGAAGACGTAGTGTATGATTTCAATAGTAACAAGTATATTAAATCTACTAGTAAGGTACAAGACCTGATAAATAAATACAATAAGCCTATTAATAGGAAGAAAGATTTCAGTAGTACATTTAATGCTATGAATCCTATAAATGTTTATATACACTAAAAATATACCAAGTAGAGGGTTCAGTTCCCCAGTCTCACTTTAATGCCAATACACTACCTCTCAGTAGAGGAAGAGATTGTAAGTCCCCAAGTATAAGGGAAGAGACCAGGTCATTTGATGTAAAAACAGAAGAAAATAGATCCTTTAAAGATTATTATAATGCAAAGCAGACAAGGTCACCTATTAGAAACATAGGTAGTTCTTACTTAGAAAATGGTGATTTACCTGAATATAATTATATGTACCAAAATACAAATTTAAAGAGATCTCCATCACCTTATGAAAATTTACAAAGATATCCATTATATAACAATTTAAAAAAATCTCCATCATGTGACAATCTAAAGAGATCTCCATCATGTGACAATATACAGAGATCTCCATCATGTGACAATCTAAAGAGATCTCCATCATGTGACAATCTAAATACTAAACAAGATACACTTTTATATGGTCCCAGTGTAGAATTAACATTTCCTATTACTTTTAAGATATTAAATTCAATATATTCTTTTACCAATGGATTAGATACTTCTATTTACTTTATAGAAATTTCTTCTAATATCTCTTGGATAGTTAAGAAGGATATTAACAGTATATTGGAATTATTAGATACAACAGTATTAACTTCTAAAGAATTAGATAAACCAGTAAAAGACAATATAATAATTACAATGTTAAATAGATTCCCTACTAATAAGAAATTCCAATATTTTATAATGACAGATATTTCTAAGAATATTATTTACAAAGGGGAATATCTTCTTCTTAATAATATTCCTTATATATTTAAATTAGTAGGAAAAGCCTTGGTCTCTTATAATTCTAATAATAGAGTACATAGGATATTTATACTTAAGGAATGTTTAATAGAATGTGGTAGAGATGATTACACTTTCTTTATAAGAAATAACCAAGGAAGTGTAGAATTACAAGCCAGTTGTAAAGTTGAAAGAGATGAGTGGGTAAAAGATATAAATTTGTTTATTGAAGAAAAATTGTAATAAATATTTTATAATATTGTTATTTAATACTATTGTATCAATATTTAATGTTGTATCGTATTGTTATTTTATATTGCTATATTGCATTGCTTTATAATATTGCTATTTACTATAATTCTAATATTGCTATTAGTAATATTATTATTTACTATAATTCTGGTATTGTTATTAGTAATATTATTATTTAATATTGTTATTTATAATATTATTATTTAATATTGTTATTTATTATTACTAATATTGTATTATATTAAAATATTAGCCACATAAAATTATATTAAAATTATAGTAAATTACAATATAATAATATACAATACAACAAAACCAAATTACATTAAATTATAGTAAATATTTTTTAATTAAATTCATACACCCTTAACATATTCTGTCCTTCAATTAATACATTCTTACCCCCACTACTAGCATTTAAAACATCCCAGTCTTTAACTTTCACATACATTTTATTTCTTGTTTTATAATCGTAAAATATCAATCCATTCTGATTTCCAATAAGAATATATTTGTCAATTATATTTATAAACTTTATTTCTTCTTCAATATCTAATTCTTTAATTTCTCTATTTTGTAAATCATAACATAAAAGGGAGTGCCCTTTAAAAAATAGTAAATTATCAATATTATAAATCCTTTTTATATCTTCATTTATATTTAAATTTATAATTTTTACTATTTTCTTTTGTATATCAAATATTACTAAATTATTTCTAACACTAATAGAATACCCTATATTATTAATAAGAAGTAAATTAGATCTTATTTCTTCAGGTGAATTAAGTAATAATATTAATTTATCATTATCATATATTCTGAATGATTTGTCATAACACGTCAAATAAATTAAATTATTTTTTACAATTATACCTACGTGATTAGGCATATTAATAGTCGAGACAAGGGCTCTATTGCCTATGTCATACTTTTTTAGGAAATTATTACTAAAAATATATAAAAAATTATCTTCATCTAAAAAATATCTTACATAAGGATTTTTCAAAAGAATATTTAAACTTCTTACTATTCTCATCATATTCTACAAATTTATCATTTACTAAAATATAAATCATCTTATCAACAACTAAATGTAAAACATTCTGAGATAAAAAAACAATATGTCCATTATTAGAAATATTAGAGAAATATAAATCTTTAAAATATATTTTCTTAATTTGTTGTAAATTTAAATGTTTATGTCCTTCCATTGACCAATCAGATCCCAGTTTTAATAAATTAGAAGGTTTAGAAATATTTTTATAGAAATTTACTTTTCTTTTATATTCTAAATTCGTCTCTATTAATTTCTTATTTTCTATTTTTAACTTCTTATTTTCTTGTAGTAGAGAATCATATTGTTGTTTTATAGCTTCTAAATATGTATTTATATCTGGTTGATACATGGAAGGGTAAAAAACTTAATTTTTAAAAATATATTAATAGCTTTTACATCTTATAAATTATCTGTTAGATTTTATAGTTTACATTTGAGTTCTATCAATTAATTTTTAATTAAAGAGTAATTTATAATATTCGTTATATAACTTACTTTTATTTAATATACTTTTTTTTTATTCGTTATATAACTTACTTTTATTTATTTATTATTTGTTATATAACTTACTTTTATATCTCATTAATTTAATTAATTAATAGAATATATTGATTATAATTAATAAGATATATTGATTATAAATTTGTACTATAAATTTAGTATGATATTTATCTATCAGATATTAATAATATGTTATTAGTATATTTTTTATCAATCTATATTCTATACATATACTAATATCTATTAGATATCGTAATAATGAGATATTTTATCTATGCAATAAAAATGTCACATAAAATTAAATCAAAAACTTACAAGACTTATAAATCACTCTCTAAAATTTTTATGTAGATGGTTTTTCTTGACAGATGGTAACTGTGGGACTCTAATCAACTAAAATTGGCTTTTTAACCATAACGTAGTAAACAATCTTAGTTCTGTTGGTAAACTTGTATATCAGACTTATTAATCTAATTAAATTTTTAACTTCTTTACTACTCTAAAAATCATATTATAATTACATAAATCTCATTAGTACTTCTTAGATTATTTCATTCATCTTAATAATATAGATTTTTTCAAATTGTTCCTGAATTTAAAAACAAGCTATCTTTATACACTTGAAAAATACTAACTTTTTACAATAGTTTTTATAAAATATTTGTTTCTATTTATGCTAAAGAATTTTTCTATTTATATTAGAAATATTTTTTATAACAATAAATTTTTCTATTTATGCTAATAAAATTCTCCTATTTATATTAGAAATATTTCCATTTATGCTAATAAAATATAAATATTATATAAACAAAAAAAAATATTTTCTATTTATACTAAAAATAATTTATTTTCTATCATCAATTTTTTTGTACAAATACAAACACAATTTTTGTATTTTATCAATATCTTCACATAAATCACTAATACTAGTAAAATTATTAATATCTGTGACTCCAAGTCCAAGATTATAAGTATAAACATCATCTTTACATAAAAAATACATTCCACTAAACCCATTAAGATCAGAAGATGTACTAATATACCTCTTACCAACTACCATGTGACATCTACACTTAATATATAATAAATAGAATCATCTTCACTAGTTCTCTTTTTCTATACTTGGCGTTACTGACAGATGAAAATATAAGAAATTATTTTTATAATCTAAAAGTGAAAAAGAATCAGCAAGTGAAGATTACAATTCTTACAATTAACTGTAAATGGATTCTTTAAAGGCTTAGTTGTCATTAGGGGTAAAATAAAAATAATCTATAGGTATAATTTTCTACCCTAAATGAGCATTCAAGAATTGTTACTTTTTATAAATCACTTTTAAATTTCTCAAATGAAGAATGGTCACTTTTTTTAGATACAATAAAGACACAACTTCCTTCTTCGTTCGTGTTACAAATACGAAATTTAAAAGTAAAGTTTTGGAAAAGATTTTGTCTAACGGTAAATACAAAAAAATATTTTTTTGAAAATTTTTGACACTATACACAGAGGATCCCATTTAAAAGACTTTATTATTAATCAGACTAATATTGAAATATACAACGCCAAGAAGTTGTTAGTATGCTTCCTGTTTTACTTATGAACTTAAAAAATCATCATACAGTCTCGACATGTGCGCCGCACCAGGTTCAAAAACTAAACAACTTTTAGAAATAGCATCTTGGTAGTAGCGAATGATTGTAATAATAAAAGACTTAATTTTAGTTACAGAAACGTGTAAAATACCACATAAATCATTTTGGTTATTAAACACGATGCATCTTCTTTACCACTTTTTAAAAATGATTTTGATCGCGTGTTATGTGACGTACCATGTTCTGGACGGACGGCGCGAAAAATCCAACAATATTAGAAAAATGGGATTTAAAAGGCGCAATGGGCTATCAATTTACAATTTAGAATTCTAAAACAAGCTTTTAATTTTGTTAAAAATACCGGAATTATTATTTACAGTACATGTAGTTTAAATCCAATTGAAAATGAATGTATTATTTATAAAATTTTAGAAGACGAAAATTGCGAACTCATAGATTTGCGCGATTTTATCGACGAAAGACTTAATAAACAATTTATATTTCGAAATGGAATGATTTCTTCCGATTTAAACAAATTAAAAACAAGAAATTATTTAGATTCGATCAGGATCTTTTAAGTGTATAAGAGTTATCCTCATGACAACAACACAGGAGGTTTTTATACAGGATTAAGAAAGAATCAGAAAATAAATTAATAAAAAAAAGAAGTAAAGTTGTATAAGGGAAATAGGAGATGATATAAAATCAAAACTTATAAATGATTATAATATTGAAGATAAAAAAATAGTATACCGTAATAAAGCTATTAATACTTTATATGAAGTGAGTGATGATATTTTTAATATTATTAATAATAGTAAATTAAATATTATTCATTGTGGATATAAAACATTTGAGAAATGTTCATTATCAAAATCAGGCTATAGAATGAAAAATATATCAAGTGATTATTTTGACATTGAGTTATGTGGAAGAGATATTATTGAAAATAAATCTGTAAAAATGAAGTTTAAAAAAGGAAATGTAATAGTTAAATTAAATGAATTTGATATTTTAATAGGTGGATATTCACATGGCGAAAAAATAAATTTATACATAAGCAATAATCTACAGAAAGCTCTTCTTGATTTTTTTGATTAATTAAAAAATTTATTTTCTTTTTTTAAATATGTATTGAGTTTACAAAAATAAATTTAATTTATTTTGAATGTCAAATATATCATTTTTTTAAATTCTATTTTTGTTTTATTAAATATTGATTTTCTGTCAGTTACTGTCATAGATTTTTTTTGGCGGGAAAAACTTTCGAAAATTAATTTGGTTAAAAAACTAGATAAATTGATTTTAAACAAAATACAAAATATTTTTTGTATATTTAAAATTTTTATTTCTACCCTTTTATGGGATTTGAAGAATTTGCAAGATTTTATAGGCCTATTTTAAATTTTTCGGAAGAAGATTTTTTTAATCTTCTTTCTATACTTAGAAAACCTCTTTCTTCTACTTTACGAATAACTGACACACCATTTAAAGGGAAAATACCTTCAAAATTAAAGAAAATGACAAAATCAAAATTCTTTCCTGACGTGTATCATGCACCAAGGCAATCAATACCTCCGAGAGGATTCGTTGTAAATCAAACAAATGCTGGTAATATTCAAAGACAAGAAGTTGTAAGTATGTTACCTGTTCTTTTAATGGGTATGAAAGAAAATTTTAGTGTTTTAGACATGTGCGCCGCGCCAGGTTCAAAAACTAAACAGTTATTGGAAATAATAAATGATGAAGGACTTGTTGTTTGTAATGAAATAAGTGAAAGAAGATCGCGAATTTTAGTAAGAGAGACGAGTAAAATACCAAAAAAAGGTTTTTTATCTATTAATCATGATGCCACTACAATTCCTATTTTTAAAATGGATTTTGATCGCGTTTTATGTGACGTACCTTGTTCCGGTGACGGGACTTCTCGTAAAAATTACGATGTGGTACCAAATTGGAGTGTTGATAATGCGCTTTCTCTTTGTGAATTACAATTTACAATTCTAAAACGAGCACTTAATTTTCTAAAAGACGATGGAATGATTATTTATAGTACCTGTTCATTAAACCCAATTGAAAATGAGTGTATTGTACAAAAGGCAGTCTTGGAATTGGACTTGGAAATAGTCGATTTAAGAGATTTTATTGATGATACATACTTTTCAAAAGATTTTAAGTTAAGAAAAGGTTTCCGCACTTGGAAAATGGATGTTAAAGAACATAACGGTATTAATTTACAACCAATAAGTCAAGATATTGGTTTGGAAAAATGTGTAAGAGTATTTCCTCATGATCAAAACACAGGAGGTTTTTTTATTACTGGATTAAGAAAAATAAAAGACGATAAAAAGAAGGAAATAAAATTAGATGACCCGGAAATTGTGTACAATGAAATGGAAAAAGATGTAGAAAATAAATTAAAAACTGTTAATATAACTGAAGAAAAAAAAGATTTTCATTTAATTGATCAAGACCTTAGAAGCTTATTAGAAAAAGAATATGACATTAAAGATAAGATTCTTATAATAAAGAATGAAAATGCTAATTATATTTACGAAATTAGTAAGGAAGTTTTAGAGATTTTAGAAAATCCCAAACTTAAAGTGACCTCTCACGGCTACAAATTATTTGAAAAAAATAACTTAAACGAATCTGGTTACAGTCTCAAAATTATCAGTAAACAAATGAGTCATAATATTGAATTGACAGGGATATTGAATTAGAAGCTATAAGAACTAAATTAGTCCAATTAGAACATGAAGTTGGAAATGTTATTGTTCTATTTTCTGATTTTAATGTCAAAGTGAGTGGATATTCTCATGGAGATCATATTTCTTTGAATATTGAAAATAATCTCCATAGGGCGTTGAGAGACTTTAGTCGTAAATAAAGTATTATTTCTTTTTTTTAGTTGCTCCATAGAGCGTTGCTTTAGTCGTAAATGAATTATTTCTCTTTTAATTCTTTAGGGTATTTAATTAGTATTATAAACTCCCTATGATATTTGTATTTGTAGTATTGAGAAATTATAACTATTTAATTTGTAAGGTAAAAAAAGATTTACTCGAAACATTACAATAAAGGGATATGCTTTAAATTGTAAAATGTTATAAGACATGATATTAAAATAATAATCTACAAATATTTAACTATGATATTATTTTTACTAATACTAGAAAATCCCAACAATAGTTTCTGTTATGCAGTCAAGCTTTTTTATATAAATTTAAAAAAAAAGAGTAGCCTTTCTTTATTTTTGACGTGTAATACTATCCTGTATAGCCTTTTACACTTCAAATCTAGAATATTAAATTGCTGACTTTATAGCTCTACTTTGAATTTGTTAAGTTTTAAACTAGAAATTTGAGTCTCGACTTTTTACTTGTTCGTCATGATGAAAGTAAATTTTAGTTTAAATAATATCAAGTACATTATAAAATAAATATTTAACAAATTCATCAAGCGTACTTGTCTACAACTCAAGTAGGCTTGTACCATAAAAACCATTTTTTATAATCTTACTATACTACTACTTTAAAAAGGAGTAGCTATAAAATAGTAAGTAGACGTTTTCTTATTACTTGATTGTAAATCTCTAATTTATTTAATTAAAAAGATATTAATATTTATAAGTATATTAATTTATAAATTAAAAAAGTAAATCATAAATTTAGAAGTAAAAGAAATTGAAATCTATTGATAGTTAATTAAAAAGTAAAAGAAATTACAATTTATAAATTTCTAAATAAAACAATTTATAAATTTTTAAATAAAACAATATAGTAATTTATTAATACTTTGTAAATTATAAATAAACTCAGATTTAATTTACCCTTATGTTAATTAATATTATAATATTCATAAACCTTCTCTTTACAACATCAAACTTAACTATTAGCTCTTGCCATATAATTGTATATAAAATACAATCGCTTTTTGTTAATTTTCTAGAAGAAACTAACTTTACAAACTATTACATTTGTAAAAGCTTTGAAATACATTTTATTTTCGATAACCAGTCGGATATAAAGCTATCACTCACAGATAATAAGATACAAATAACAAATTACCTATTTTGTAATATTTATCGATATAATTTAATCAATCAATGTTCATATGGTTGTAATAAAAAAACTAGAGGTAGTGTTATATTTACATTTGAACCGACAGACGACTTATTAATAAAAATACAACTGTATGAAAATGATAAATTTGACTGTTTAATTAGTTCTCAACCAAGCAATGAACAATATCCTAATATCACTCTATATTTAAAAACAATACTTGGACAATTTTTTGATACAGCGCAGTCAATCAGATTAAAAAATACTAATAATACCACTTTTACAATTTCAAAAGATTATTCAGGTTTTAATTTGGAAATACAAAATGTTTTAGATACTCAAAACACTTTCAAATTCATTTCTTTTTATCAAACAGGACAAAGTAAAGAATATAATTTACAGAAAGCTAATTCTTCTGATTGTCTCAGACTTAAGTTGAAAAGTTACTCATTGCCCAAGTTTGAATATACTCTTACTAATAAAACACTCTCTAAATTTATTAGTGATAATGATAGTAATCCAAAATATTTTATTAGGTTACAAAATTATAATTAAATCCTGTATATTTATAAGTTACTAACTAACAAAGTAACATTTTTTACAATATAATATCTTAAGTAATTGGTATAGACTTTGTTTTTAAAATTTATAAACTATGATATCTATTAGAATTACTTACATTATTAATAAAAAATTGATTTATATGTAATGTAAAGATTCTATGTATGTAATATATAACCTCTATCTATGTAGAGATGACACAAAATAATTAATTTTATGTTAAATATGACACTTTTATAAAATCGTGTGTAAAGTACTTTTCATTATCAAAATGCGTAAATCATTTTGATACTGTCATTAAATATTTCAATATTTAAGTGACGGCTAAATTATTTGTCATTTGTCATTTTAAAGATCTTAATTCAACAACTTGAAATTTTAGAGTTGTTTTACTGTCACTCTTTTCAAAGTATTACACATTTTTTACCATCGTGTCTTAAAACAACACCTATTGTTTATATTCATTTATTGCATTTATTGAACATAGGAACCCTTAAATATTTTTTATAACAACTTGTCTAATCATTTTCAGATTTTTAGTTTTAAAAAGTCTAAACTTAAACTTTTCTGTATCTTGTTTCATATTAAATTATTTCTTTGTAAATTTTCGTGTTAGACTCTAATTTGTTACTGAGGACAAATATAATTACATTCGTCAACCATTACAGTTTACCTATCTTAAATCTAATTACATTACTTAGTCTTATTATTTAAATATATATTTATCTCTTGTGTGTATCATCATAAAAATTTCCAAACATTAAATATTTTTTTGATTGAAATCTATTACCTCACTTCTTAACAATTCTCTTATTTGTAAATCTATTGCATTAATTGTAAATCTATTCAATATATTTCAAATATTACATCACTTCTAAAATATCTATTCAATATATTTCAAATATTACATCACTTTTAAAATAATTACCGTAAATCTATTATGTAAATTTCAAACTATTATGTAAATTTCAAACTATAATCTTTTTCTAAAATAGAGATTCCCGTAAATCTATTACCTTTAAACTATTTCCTCAATTATAAATCTATTATAAAAATACTATTTTTTAACCCTTTATGGAGAATCTTCTTTTTGATATTTTAAATAATCCCACTATTGACTCTATAAATAAAATTGAATCTTTACTCGACAAACAAGAAGGCATAGACATGTTTATTTCTCTACTTAATAAAAATAATATTATTGCTTTTTCATACATGAAGATGCAATGTAAAGACTGGGTTATAAATCCCATTCGACAAGATTTCATCCTTAAATATAAAAATACATTTTACGGATTAATTGAAAGTTCCTCAAATCAAAATTTATCTCTTTTATGCGATTTTTTTGAAATTTTATTTTTTAATTATTTTTATTGGTCAGATTTTATAAATTTTCTGGTAGTTTATAAAAATCCTGAAAGGTCATTTAAAGTTCTTAGTTGTATTTTTATTAAGTTTAGAAAACTTAATAAATGTGATAAATTGTTTTCTGAGATTATTTTTTGTATTGAACAAACAAAATGTCTTTTTGAAGAATATTGGTTTTCTGGTAATAAGAATGCTTTTTTTTATGATATTAATTTAGTTAGTGTTTTTTACAGTTTAGTGTACCAAGATATTCATATTTTTTATGAAGAGAATATTGATAAGTTTATTTCTACACTTTGTATTCTTTTTAAAAGGAAAGAGTTACAAAGTCTTATTTGTGAGATTTACAATTTGTTTATTTTAAAATATCCTGATCTTTTAGATTTTACTAAAGTTTTGGGTTCTGTTTTAATTTCAATAGATTCATTTGATTTTATTAAATATACAGTTATATTGAATATTATTAAAAAGAGAAGGAATGAAGTGTTTATTAAATTTGAAGATATTTTAATAAATGCAATAAAACTTGGATCTGTTTTAAGTGAAAAAGAAAAAGAAGAAATGGGTTCATTAGAGCATTCTAAGAATATTTTAAATAATATTGACATTTATAGAGGAATTCTAATAGACTTAATTTTTAATTACAATAAAAATGTAAATGGGATTTACATACTAATAATATGAATTATAGTAATAATAGTATATTCAATATAGTAATTAATAGTACTAATAGTTTTAATAGTAGTAATAGTTTTAATAGTAGTAATATTAATAATAGTAATAATAATAGTAATATAAGTAATATAAATAATATATATAATAGTAGTAATATCAATAATAGTAATATAAGTAATATGAATAGTACTAATAGTTTTAATAATAGTAATATAAGTAATATCAACACATTTCTTTATAAATTATTAATTAATCCTATAAATGAAGAAAGTAATATTTTTTTATATACAACTCTTAAAATAAGAAATGATGAAATTATAAAAAAATGTCTAATCACTATTAACAATATAAATAGTGACCAATATTTATCATTCTCATCTTTTAGATATCTATTAGTAATTAAGGAATATTCCTTTTGTGATATTAATTTTATTGATAGAAATAACATTTCTGTTTATCTCTGCTTTGAAATGTTATACAAATACATTCAACACACTATCCTTTTAGAAAATCAAATACTTGATGAAATAATAATACTAATATTAATAACTTGAATAAAATTATCACTAGAACTATACATTTTTATCAGGACAAGAAGAAGACCAATATTCCTTGATGCTTATTAATAGAATTGTAAAATACAATATAGAATATATTACTGATGAACTTTATAATTTCTTAATAGACTTTGTTAATCTAAATATAAGGAATATAAATTCCCCTTTGGCTTTTCAAAGCATTTTTGATATATTGGAATTTTACTTACTAAGAATTTAATATAAAATAAACAAGACTAGTAAAATAATAAATATAATAAAACAGAAGAAATTATAGAAATGTACAATTCTGGGTTTTACCTTTTAAGTATAATAATTTTACATAGTAAAATAATATTATTCTAATATTATCTCTATAATATCACAAGATAAAATATGGAAAACTAAGGAATATTATTATCCGTAATATGTCTTACAATATCATTATACAAAAAAGGATATATGTCAAATGAACAGATTAATTATATAATTCAATATCTTACTACTGGAAATAAATACTATGCTTTTTTATTATCAGATAATACAAATTATACATTAACTGATACTGAAGACATAGAAGAATATTTTATTGTAAACAGTATACAAATAAAAGATGTAGAAGGATATTTTAAGATTTATAAAAATGCTATTGAGTATTTTACAGAAAACTATATAACTAAAAAAAATGCAAGAAGAATATGCAAATCATTTTTAAGAGGAAGTAAAGTTTTGAAGGATGAAATGTATAAAAATATTATTGAGAAAAATAAGTTTAACTTGTCTTATGACAATGTTCCTTACTCGATCTACATAAACTTTGAAATTTAATAAATTATTAAAAAAATGTCAAATATTATTTATGCATCATTTAATTTTTAATATTGTCTTTAACAGATGATAATATATTTGAAATTCTGTAAATGAGTGATTCTTCAAATTTATTCAGTTTTTCTTGAATTTCATTTGAATCTATTTTTCCTCTAAATTCATTTCTAATTTTGAGAGATTTCTTTGGTTACGTGTTGTACTAACTGAGAAAGTTTTATAATAGTCGAATCTATAGATTCTATAATTTTTTCTATAAATAGGTCATGAGTTTCCTTAATAATGTTTCTTTCTTCTTTTCTAATTTTGAAAGATGGAGCTAATGGATTCCAAACTTTTGTCATCTAGAAAAATACTCTTTTTTCCTTCTTCTAATTTTACAGGATGAGAGCTAATGGATTCCAAACTCTCGTCATCTAGAAAAATACTCTTTTTTCCTTCTTCTAATTTTACAGGATGAGAGCTAATGGATTCCAAACTTTCGTCATCTAGCAAAATACGCTTTTTTCCTTTTTCTAATTTTACAGGATGAGAGCTAATGGATTCCAAACTTTCGTCATTTGAAAAAATATTCTTATCAAATATGCTTTTAAAATCTATCAACAAATCAAATAATCTTTTACATGTTAATTCATCAATATCCTCATAAGTTTTTATTATATTTATTTCAAATTCATTTATTATGCCATTAAACAAATCTTTATTATTATTTAATATATCTTGAATGATTGTATTTAATACATCTAATAATACAATATCTAGAGAAAAGTCATCTATTAGATTTTTAACTTCTTCCTGTACATTTTGATATATAACATTTTTTAAATTTTCAAATATAGAATCTAAAGAGTTTCTTAACTCTTCTGTATATCCAACATTAAAAATAACAACCTTTTTTACTGGAAGTTGATTTACTTCTATACTTTCTTTTGTTTCTACTTGAGATAAGATGCTTTTTAATAAAAATAGAATATTAACTCCAATAAAAGATTTCATGCTCTTTTAATTTTTTTGCATTTTTATATTTTTAGAATTCATAGAACGTTCCTTTAATAAACAAACTTAAAAATACATGTGCATAAAATAGAATTTGCAATCAGGTTAAACTACTGATGAAAAGTAAATAAGTACAAAAACGGTAACAAAGTTAGTATACAAAAAAAAAACAAGCTAATTTTTACTAAAAAATTTAAAATACAATTTGTTTGATGTATTTTACTTAAATACATTATATTTACATTTAAGATTTATTAAATAAGTATAGCTAAATGTTTTATTGTCGAAATATAAAACTTAAAATAACATACAATTCTAGTCAATAAAAATATATGCACTTAAATTGATTTTTCAATTATTGCTTATATTGTTTTTAATAGCCTAGATATTTATGTATAATTTACTTTTTCAAGTTTGTTGCTTTATGATTAGAATTTAACCTTTTCAATTTTTATATTTGCATAAATAAATTTTTTTAACATATTGGCATACATGATTTTTTTTAACATATTTGCATACATGATTTTTTTTACAGGTTTTACTGTATAGATTTTTAATACGTTTGCATAAATACAAGTTATTTTTATATTTCTACTTTTTTCTACCCCAAATGTTTTTTTATATAAAAAAACCAAGTTTTCTCGATTTTAGTAAAAAAGAATATGAACATGAACAGATTAAGAAATTTACTGTTACACATCGAAAAGGAATAACAAATACAAAGTTAATAATTTATGAAGATAATTCTATGTACTTAAAAAATGGTTGTCAGTTTTTTAAATTATCAGAATCCAATTTAAATAAAAAAACCTATGTCAGCAAAATAGAAAATGATAATTTAAATGTAGAAGGAAAAATTGATAAAAAATATTTTATACATAAATTATAATATTGATTAAATAAAGTGTATTATATTTAAGTATTTATTTGTTATTGTAATAAACAATTTTAGAATATTTGTTTATATTATTTCTGTATAATAATATAAATTAAGTATATAGAGATTATTTAGTATATTGAAATTTAATATATTGATTATTTAGTATATTGAAATTTAATATATTGATTATTTAGTATATTGAAATTTAATATAGTGGTTATTTATTATATTGATTTTATATGTTAAAAATTATTTAGTATATTGAAATTACATATAGAGATTTTTTAGTATATAGATTATTAAATAATAAAACATATACATGAAAATTATTAAATATTAAAACATATACATGAAAATTATTAAATATTAATAACATACAAAGATTGTTATAGATATAAAACATATACATGAAAATTATTTAGTATTGAGATTATCTTTTCTTATTTTTATACCTAATCTTTTAAAATAAAACATTCCATCAATTAGCACGTATTTTTCATATTCAAATATCTTCTTAAGTAGATCTAAATCTTTATTAACACACAAAGTTATTAATTTATAATTTCTATCTGTGTTTTCTAACTCTCCTATAATATTAATATTCCCATTATTTATATCTATTATTCCAATTATTAAAATATCTTCATATTCATTTTCTTGTATTGAAAAATAACAGTCTTCTTTTATTTCCAATATTTCACAATTAAAGCGTTCTTTTATTTCTTCAAATAAAGCACAGGTATTAATATTAAAAATTTCTTCACTAGAACCAACTGCCCTTATATTATAAAAGGAATCATGATTACTAATTATTATATTACTAGTATCATTAATATTTAGATTAATAGATGTATAATTTTCATTTAACCAATCTACTTCTGATATTAAATAATTTAAGAAATTTTTAATCTGTGGGCAATTTAGCCTTACAGGTCTTTTAAAGTACAAATTAAAATGAAGAATTATATCAATTAAGAAATTAGGAAATTCAACGAATATTTCTATTGTTTTATCTCTAACATTTATATTATGTCTATCTATATTATTAATATTATGTCTATCTATATTATTAATATTATGTCTATCTATATTATTAATATTATGTCTATCTTTATTATTAATATTATGTCTATCTATATTATTAATATTATGTCTATCTATATTATTAATATTATGTCTATCACTACTATTAATATTATGTCTATCTATATTATTAATATTATGTCTATCTTTATTATTAATATTATGTCTATCTATATTATTAATATTATGTCTATCTTTAAAATCATTATTAGTTGTTATAAAATTATTAAATCTATCTATTGAATCTTTTTTTACATCATGTCTTAAATTTCCCCATAAAATATATTTTACACCTTCCACTTGACTAATTTTACTATTTAATTTATTTATTAATGAAATATCACTAAAATAAAATATCATTAATTTTAAACATACACCATCCAAAATACAACCCAGAAGATAAAACTTGTACTTCTACTTTATTAAAATTTATTATTTCATTGTAACTTACAAATATACAATTTTTTATAAAATAATCAGAAACTTTTCTTTTAGAAGAAATAGAATGTTTATAAAGCAATTGGGAATACACAGGTTTTGTAATATAAATTGGTACATCAATTTCTATATATAAAATGTCTAAAGAATAAGAATTAGAAATAAAAATAGTATCTATAAAAGGAATATTATTAGAAGTAAAATCTAATAGAAAAGTATTATAAGATGAAGAAATAATAAAGGAGTTATTAATTTTTCTTATTATTGTCATAAGGGTAGAAATAATTATTAATATCTTATCTTTTTGTAAAATAAAGATAAATAATTATATATTGTACAATTTAATAACTAGTATAATATATTACAATTATAAAACTAGTACAATTATATATTTTAATAACAAGTATAATTATATATTTTACATATACAATTTTATAGACAATTATATTGTATATATAAAATTATATAAACTAGTACAATTATATATTAACAAGTATAATGATATATTACAATTATATATTAACAATTTTAAATTACAAGTACAATTATAAATAAAAAATACCTGCATAATCTAATAACATCAAAATTTCTACCCATAAAATGAAAATTCTAATAACCTCCGATAACCACTTAGGGTATAAAGAGACAGATGCAATAAGACAAAATGATTCTTTCTGTACTTTTGATGAGATCTTACAATTGGGTGTTCTAAACAAAGTAGACCTTATTTTACAAGTAGGTGATCTTTTTCATGAGAATAGGCCTTCAAGATATTGCATAAATAGAACAATAAATATATTAAGAAAACATTTAGTAGATGAAGTAGATAATGAAAGAAATAGAAACATCTTAGAAAATAATGAAGTAGATAATGAAAGAAATAGAAACATCTTAGAAAATAATGAAGTAGATAATGAAAGAAATAGAAACATCTTAGAAAATAATGAAGAAAATAACGAAAAAAATACATTATTAACTTTTAAAGTTAAAATCCCTTTTCTATGTATTCATGGAAATCATGATGACCCATCAGGATTTAATAAAATCAGTACCCTTGATATTCTTCATTCGGCAGGATTAGTAAAATACATAGGAAAAAGTTCTACTATTGTTGATTTTATACAATTTGATAATGTTAGAATTTATGGAGTTGGTTATATTAAAGATAAAGATGTAACAAAAGTATTTAAAAATCTACAATATAAAGATTTATCAAATTTATATTTTAACATTTTACTAGTCCACCAAAACAGAGTTCCAAGAAATAAGGATTTTTATGTCCTTCATCAATACCCAATATTTTTAATTTATTAATTTATGGACATGAACATGATCCAATAATAATAAGAAATGAAACACACTTTTGCAATGTGGTTCAACTGTTAGAACTAGCCTTAGTGAGGCAGAATGTAATGATAAATACAGTTATATTTAGATACAGAAGATTTTACATTATCAAAAATTAAATTAAATAGTGTCAGGCCATTTATTATGGAAGATACACTTTTTAACGAAGAGAAGGATATAATAGATTATATTAAAGAATTATTAAAAATATAAAAATTAATAATTTAGAAGATAATAAAAGATACAAAATAGAAAATGATAAATCCCAAATTAATATAATAAATTTAAACAACCCATTGATATATCCAACACTCCTCCCTTTAATTAGACTTAGGGTTTTAACCACTAATACTTAAATATAAACAAAATAGATTAAGTCATATTTTTAAAGATAAGGTTAGTAACCCATCAGAAATAATAAAACTTATACCACATAAAAAAGTAAAAGGTAAAGAGAATAAATAATTTATAAATCACAGAATATAACAGAAATTATAGTAAATCATTTTAAGTGTACACCACTAGAATGTATTCCAGAATATAAATTTCTTGAATGTTTTAATAAAGATAGTAATTTTTAGAAATGATAGACGAAAATTTAGAAGAATTTAGTAATAATATACAATATGATAATTGTTTAATAGCAGATCTTGGAGAAGAAATAAAAAAATTAAAATGTCATTATGTAAATTGCATAAAAATGACGTCAATATTAATAAAAAAAAAGTAATTCAATTATTAATAATGAAGAAAAAGTTATTCAGTAATTAATAATGAAGAAAATAGTAATTCAATTATTATAATGAAAGAAAAAAGTAATTCAGTAATTAATAATGAAGAAAGTTCAAATAGTATATATTATACTAGTCTTTTATTAGTAAAGATAGTAAGACAATAAGAAAGATAATAAATATGAAAACTACTATCAATAATAGCAATAATAATATAAATACAATTGATGCAACAATAAATAATACAAATAAAAATGATACAACAATAAATACTACTAAAAATGATACAACAATAAATAATACTAATACAATTGATACAACAATATATAACCTTAATATAAAAGATGTAAGTGATAATATAATAAGTGACTTTAGTAAGGCAGGAAGCTCCTTGTTTTTTGAAACAACAAGTGATGTAAGAAAAATATACGAAGAAGAATCGGATAGTACTGATTTATTAATTGATTTCTAAAAAGAAGATTTAAAATTATTTTTTTTCATTCTCAATTCTCCCATTTCCTTTTCATTTTTTACTTGAAAAAATGGATTGTATTGTTTTTCTTCTTTTAGAGTTAAAAATAATCTTTCATCTTCTTTAAAAATACTATTTTGACATTCCTTATTTAAATTTTGACATTCCTTATTTATAAATTCTAAATTCCGATCTTTGTAATTGTGTCCGTAAAGAAGAAGAATATGGTCATTGTATTTTTTTATAGAATTTATGCAATTTAGCATGTCTTTAGAAGTTCCTTCAAAAAAACAACCACAGCCAAGATAAAAAATTGTATCCCCTGTACACATAAATTTATTATTTATAAGAATACAAATACTATCCTGTGTATGACATGGTGTTCTAATGCATTCTATGGTTATACCTGTTTTTTCATATATTTCCTTTTCAGTCTTTTTATTTAAGTTTGTAGCATTAAGTTGTAAAATGTCAGGTAATAATTCTTTAAGAAGTTTGTCCCCACCCGAATGATCAAAGTGGTGATGAGTAGTAAAAGAATATATTAGTTTTCTAGGTATATCAATTTTAGGAAGATTTGAAATTTCTTCTGGTAAACAAAAAGTATTTGTAAATTTTCTTTGTAGACATTCCATCAACAAATGAGGATTTGTTGAGTCTACAGAAAAAGCAATGTCTTTAGTATAAAAAAGATACATAAGATTGTTATCTTTAGAAACTTTTATAGCTATAAATTGTAACATGGGTAATAAAAATACAAATATTGTTTCTTTATTAACAAAATACAATTAATTTACTTTTATTAACAAAATAACAACCATTCTTTTTTATTAACAAATATAACTTCCCTATTAACAAAATACAACCATTGTTTAATTTTACAAAACAATAAATTTAATTTTACAAAATAATTAGTTTAATTTTACAAAATAATTAGTTTAATTTTTATAAACAATAAATATTTTCAAACATTTAGAAAACCCTCTTACTTTTCTTTCTCCTATAAAATGAAAATACATATTGTCATTATCAAAAATTGCAGCACAACTACAACAAAATACTCCTTTACCTAAAAAAGACATTCTCGATGCTTTGATCAGCACATCCCCCATAAACTTAGGCTTTCTATTTTCCATCTTAAAAAAGTAATTACCACAAGATATTCCAATACTTAATCCCACTTTATAAGACATAAATACCTTTTTCATATACAAAGCATATTCTAATAACTTTTTAATATCTTGACTCATAAAAATAATTCCATCTATTCCATTGTCTTCTATAATAGTACAGATTTTTAGAGATTTGAGTTTTTTAAGAAGTTTCTCTTGTTTTCTTTTTTCCTTATCTTTTAGTTTTACAAACATAAAAATGCCAGTTTTGTTACTTTCTACTTGTTTGTAAATCTTATTATATTTTTTATAAATTACAGCTGGTGGCAATACATTGCACTTTTTATAATATTTAGTATTTGTTTTATTTTTATTTGATTGATTTGTAATAATAACTGAATAATCAAACATTTCATTACTATTACTATTAGTATTAGTATTAGTATTAGTATTACTATTAGTATTAGTATTACTATTACCAGTATTTATAATACAACTCTCAGTAATATTATTTAAAATATAACTCTCATTACTATTTAATGTATATCCTACATTACTATTTATAGTACATCTTTCATTATTGTTATCACATCTTTTATTAGTATTATCAATTTCATATATTGGTAAAATATACCATTTACCAATATTATCAAAAATATATGTATAATCTTATAAAATTAATTCACTTCTTAGGAAATAATAAATAATCTCTAACTTTATGACTTTTTATAATAATATTCTCTTTAGTAATACAAACAATATAGAAACTCCCAAATTAAACACATCTTTCTCAATTTAAAAAATATATCATCTACCGTATCTATTAAATTAGTAATTTGTAAATTAAATAATATTGAATTTAATATAAATTCAATATTAGGTAAATCTTTAAAAATAATATAAAATCTATAAGATATATTATATATCTTATATTTAATATATACATTTTTACTATTAATAATATTAAGTATTCTATGTTTCCCTATTCTTCTTTTTATCCATTAATAAATTTTTGCATTTATATTGATTTTTTTCAATTTATATATTTCTGACGTCACAAAAGAAACAACTTGTACAAACTATATACGACAATAATTATTTTTTAAATCAATATATTCTAAATCTAAGAATCAAGATTACAAACTTTTTATAAATTGATTATTTTAATTAACTTTTTTAATCTATTATAATTAAAATATTGAGTATATGAATTTTTAATTAATATAAGTCTATAATCTTTGAAAAATAGAAGTGTATTATTATAAAAATATACTAATTCGTAAATTGAAAATTTTTTTCATTCTACCATCTTTATACGTACAAGAGACTGTCATCAAATGAAGTATTATCAGTTATAATAAATTCACCGAAGGGTTTTCAATAATAAATTTAATTTGGTAATTCTCCTATAAAATGTTCTTCCTTTGAAAATGTTTTTAATTTTCACTCTATTTTTACAATTATAAATTTTTTTATAAAGGGTTAAAATATTCTGCATAAATAGAAGGGTAAAAAATAATTCATTTATTTTATAATACTTTTGTTATATTGTAATATTACTATTATTGTAAAATTAATATTATTGTTATATTGTAATTTTACTTTTATAATACTTTTGTTATATTGTAAAATTAATATTGTTATATTGTATTATTACTATTGTTATATTTAATATTGTAATTATACTTTTATAATATTTAATATTATTGTATTGTTATAGTATTGTTATATATATTAATATTATAATATAGATAATAATATACTCTTAATATTAATTTGTTATTTTTTTACAAGTATATCCCTTTTAGTATAACATTTACATTGTAAATAATGAATACTAATAATAACAAGTACATTGTAAATAATGAATACTATTAATAATATTTTTAATTAGCAATATTATATCCCTTTTTTCTCCCTTTTTTTAATATTAAATATTTTATCCCTTTTATTATAAATGAATATTTATATTATTACACTAGTAAAATCTCTGTTATGTCTTTGTATACAAAGTTACAGCATCTATGGTAAAGAACTTAAAAGGTATACAAATTATAATTCTATTATTAATACTAAATAGTCTATTTATTTTATATGTAAAATATAAAAGTGATATATTAGATCGAGATTTTTAAGAAGAGTTACAGACCTTCCTTTTTACTTTTATCTATATTTTATACTATGGAGATATCCTTAACTGTATTATTTTATTACTACTACTATAATTTAATATTTGTATTGATTAATTTTGCAATACTCTTGTGTTCGTATCTTCTTAGAATGTCAAAGAAAAGAAAGACTTCACCACTTGAGAGAAATGAAGTTCTTTAAAATAGCCTTTTTATAGAAACTTATAAAGAAGATGATGATATTATTCTTAAGAAAGGAGGTTGTACAAATTTTGGATAAAAAAGGTGATAATTTTTTATATTTATAAAGTTTCGTAAACAGGTCAGAAGTTAC